>APFE030820575.1:0-108530 GCA_000404065.3 Pinus taeda | reverse complement strand
AAATTTGATATAAATTTAATTTGAAAATTAAATTTAAATGAAAAAACTGTAATTCTTTTTTCTAATCATTCAAAACAAATCTAATTAATTATATATCTTAAAAATAATAATCCATTCACTCAAATTTAAAACTTTTATTCAAAAATTACAAATAAATTACCAACATAATAATTTCAATCTTAATACACATCCTCTTATAACATTCAATAAAAAAATATCTTCCATGGCAATACTTTCACTCAAAGAATTTTTATGTTGTTATGGGTAGTAAAGTGGCTGAGGTTCACTAGTTTACCACCACTAACATAACTCAATTTTAAAGGTTGGGTTCTACTCTAGAGCTATTCATATCTTGGTTCTACTCCAGAGCTATTGGTATCTTGGTTTCTTCCTTCTGTTTTTTAGAAACATATTTTTGGCACTACCTCACCTATTGGTAAATTTATTTTTAGTAGTTAACAATTTCCAAGTAAACGTAGTAAATAATTAACAATTTCCAAGTAAACGTAGTAAATAATTTAAATATATATAAAGCATAGAACAACTGAATTTATTTCAGGCATTAAACCTTGGAGGGGAGATTTTTTTTTGAAAGGAAAGGAGATTTGAATTTAGTTGGAGCGTGTTTTGTTTCTTTTTACTATATACTTCATGATATGTGAGAAACTTATGGGAAATATGAATTCTTTTTTTACAAAAAAAACACCACAAAAGTTTAAAATCTAATCTCGGCTTCATTTTAAGTATTAAAAACAACATTTTGTTAGGGTACGAAAGTTAGTGTAATTTCTTATTATGTAATAAAGTGGTTATATACATTTGTCCAAAAAAGTTCATGTAGTGAAAGTCTTATGAAAACATTATTGTTTTTCAGTTAATAAAAAAAAATTATACAACAATTTGATTTACAACTAGGTTGTAATCTTAAAATTAAAGTTTTATTATATTTTATTTTATTTCGTATGTTAAAGAAGTTTCATTTTTTTATTTTTTATTTTTATTTTAATTTTGAAGAAATAAAAATATCTTTTTAATTTTTAATGAATTAAAAACATCTTTCCATAATATGTTCACAAAATACTATAAATAAAAATATTATTATACTAATTAAATTGGTGTTTTCAAAGAAATTTATACTCAACTAAAAATTTAAAAACATTGTTAAAAACATTATTCTAACAATTATTCTAGGTATTATTAATTCATATATAGAGAGTGAGATCAAATTTCCAATATAAGGAATCCAAAACTTGTTTGCGTAATTGATGTGTCTAAGTAATGATATATATGAATTTTCTGAATTAAAAAAGTTTATTTTCTTTGTTGGTTTGTCCCACATGGCTTTGAATCTCATGGTTTACATAGAACAACTAATCACCAATTGAGCTACCCTACTCTGTAGCCCTTGTTTACATGTGGGAGTTGTTTCATACCCTCATGAATAAAATGGGAAGAATCTCTAAAATTATTAGTATAATATTACACGCTGAGATGCATAAGGTGGCAACAAACTCTTTAAAAAAACTAATTTATTTATTATAAACATTATATAGGTAATTGAAGGGACAACTATTATTCAATCACTTCTTGAACAACATTCAATTGTAAAGAAAATAATAATTCACAGCAGGATTAGCACAACCACATTAGTAAATGTGGTTGATATACATTGATCAATGTCATTTTCTTACACCAATTGGAATATAAAAGGTGCTAAATTGTGTCTATCAATGTATAGCAACCACATTTACTAATGTGGTTGTGTTAGAAGATGGTTGATGTGCTTGGGGAAGATTCATAAATGATTGACTATGATTAATTTTGGTTGACTGTGCCTAAAAATGGTTGTCAACGGTTGACCATGGTAGCCAAGGGTTTTTGATGTTTGACAGAGGATGTATATAGTTTGTGAAGTTGACCATGGTTGACAAGGTTGACTGAGGTTTAAGAGAGTTGATTAAGGTTGATTTTGGTCAACCATTAAAGTAAAAATGTATTTATGTTACATTAATCTAACAATGTTTATAATTGTTATATTGTTGCATTTAAGTGTTGACACAATGACGATTGTTATACTGTTACATTTACAATATATTAATATTGACCATGGTTGACCATTGTTAACCATTTTTGATAATTGAAAGCCATGATTGACGATTGTTGATGTTACATTAATATTAATGTTAATGTTACAATAATGGTTACATTAGGGCTTGAAAAGGATTAATGAGGTTGATCATTGTTAATTGAGGTAGATTGTGGTCTACTAAGGTTGACTTGGTTTATGATGGTTGACCTTAATTAACCATGGTCAGTCATGATTAAGCATGATTACGATGATTGACCAAAGATGTAGATGATAGATTATGGTGGAGTAATCATGGCCATGGATGGACATGTCTATCTTGGCTACCATGCTTGACCATGATGACCACGAGAGACCATGGCTAAGCTTGTTTGACAAAGGTGGATTTTGGTTAACTAAAGATGACCATGGGAGAACTTGGTTGACCATAGTTATCAGACTATAAATTACAATGGTCAACCATGTGAGCTATGGTTGACCATGGTTGACATTGTAGACCACTTAGCCATGTATTACCATGGATAATTATGTTAGCGGTGTTGAACATGACCAAGCATAATTTAACCAACTGCATCTCGGTTGACCATGTTTTGTATTGTTGTTTATGGCAAGTAATGAATGAAAATATTCACCATATTTAACCATGGTCAAACATGATTGACCAATTAAAGTATGCAAGTCCATGATGACCATGGTTGATTATAGATGAGATGTTTTGAGCATGGTTGACTATGTTTGACCATGGTTATCATGTCTAAACATGGTTGAGTTGACCATGGTTGCCTATGGCAACCTATGGTTTATTGTGGTGAACATGGTTGTCAAAGTTTAATCATAGATGACTCTGGTTCACCATTTTGACTATAGTTGGTCATATTCTACCATAGTTGATCATCTAGATCATTCGACCACGCTTGACAAAGGTTTCTTTTATTGTGAACATTGTCCATGGTTAAGCATGTTTGATCAAGTTCATTATGGTTTACCTTGTCTATTTTTTACGATGGTTGACTAGTAATGAACATGTTGGCCGAGTTTGGTTGTGGTAAACCATGGGTGAACATGGTCGACAAACTTAACTATGGTTGACTGTAGTTGGCCAATATAATTATAGTTGACTAATATTGATATTGAATTTGTCATGTGTTGTGCATGTTGTCATCACAATGCAATATTGATTTTTGTTGATTACTTTACAGCATATTTTTGTCACAATGCAACCTCAATTTTTTTTGTAAGTCAAAATTCTATTCATTCATAAAAAAGTAAGTACATCAGTGGAAAAATGCAGATACTCTCACCACAACCAGGTTTGTTGACTACCACGATCAACATATGATAAAGAAACAAAAGAAAAACTAGAGACACAGTCCACAACTTAGGAGGCCAAAAGAGACAGAAAGCACATAAAAGAAGTAAAACACATGTAACCATGCTCAGTCATCAGAAGTAATAAAAGAAGGATTTTATGGAAAAGTCCTTGGAAGAGGAGGAGGAAGGAAGGAACATTGTACATGCTCTTCGAAGTGAGCCATCCATGACTCCAACTTCTCCACCTTCTCAGATAACAGATTCTGACAACACCATACGAGCATGAGCTACTCCCAAACATGACACTGAAATTAATGCATCTTATTCAATGTAGAAATGATCTATGCATGTTCTTCATGATGTTCCCTCTTTGAAGTTTCCAAATGGTCCACTACAAACTGGATCAAATCCCGACAATTGTCCAAACAACGATAAAGCTTCGTTGTTGCCCACACCTAGGTTGTCTTGCCTGCTCCCATCTACTTGTGCCACCTTGACACATCGATCTAGCCTTCTTCGAAGTCCGTGAGGTTCTCCCCCCACAACGAGCTAGTGAGCCACCATGACCAACACAAGCCTTGGGAGTCACCCTATCCGAGCTGTCGACGGTTTGACCACCCCAACCTGAACTTGGACGCTCCGCTGTAGCCATTTTTCACTTGCAGGTGTGACCTTTGACCCCCCTAACTGGCCGAAATTTACTTAGATGGGGGAAGGGAATGAGAATTGCGCGACTCTGGGCACATTATATCAAACTAGCGGCGCCAAGTAAATGTGGCACAAGGCAACAATTATTAACACACACCATAACTATGACTGCACAAAGAATCCTCGACCACATGAGAAAGTTACTTACCAGCCTGACCAGGAAAACTATAGAAAACAGAAAGACCAATCCAGCACCAAGACATTGAACCATCAACTCACAAACCCAATCCCCAATGCAGAATATTGGAATAAACATCAATATATGCCATGCAATGTGATATAACGGACTTCAGTGATTGATTTGGACCAGGTTATTAAATGGACAACCGCATGGATAGGAGAGTTGATTCCTTTTCCCACCTCCAGTGATGATATGTATGATAATAATCCAGTCTGCAAAGCAATTATTACCAAAACTGGCATGCCAATTTGCCCTATTGACGTGTTTTAATCGCTGGACTTTGACGTATTTAAACGTTGGACTTTGCATTATTGGGATAATATTGAAATTGGTAGTGACAGATGTACAAAAGAGATGTCACGATATCTCATGGCATTGTAAATGCACGAACATGTGCAATAATAGACAAGCTTACGCAGATTGGCGACTTTTTTTCAGCTATTCTTTTTCGGAAACTCAGTTTACTATTATCGGCGAAAAACCGTGTTACTTCCGCGATTTTTCTAGGAATTTAAGTGCAGCGTGGATTGTACATCAAACCATTGACCGAGGAGGAGGAAGAAGCCAAATGAGTAATGATTACAGAATAATAGAAATAAATCGATAGCGAATGAAATTCATGATAAATATAATAAAATATATTTAAAATATCAATTGAATTGTTTTCTTAAAGTAAACTTTAGACCTAATATTTAAATATTTAGTCAATTTTCTAACTAATTTCCAGTCAATTTAATATTTATTGGTTTTATCTAGTGCCATGCTGCGGGGATAATAAAAAAAACTATTGTAATAAAAAGAATGTCTTATTAATGCACACATTTACTTTATTAACCATGTATAAAAAAGTTATGAGTCAACTTTAACTTTAAAAAATTGAATTATAAATAAATATTATAAATAAAAATGAGGAACTTATCATAGAGGAGCTTATTAGAATTGGAATAATCTCAAATCCCTAGCAAATTGGTAGGTGGGAGGATGACACAATCTATTTTTTTAAATTTATTAAAAGTAATGGACCATTTTGCTAAATAAAATTTGTTTATATATAAATAAATGCTATAAATAATAATGAAGAACCGATCATGAAGGAACTTATTAAAATTGGAATAATCTCAAATTTTTTGAATTTATTAAGAGTCAATGCAACCTAACAAAATCTCTAATACACTACAACCAGCGTTTGATAAGAATTAAGACCAAGCATACCCTGAGCATATTCCCTTGAGAACCAATCAAAGCCGTCATTTTTTTTTTGAAGTCAATAGATCCTCATGCACCTTAAGCTGAAATAAGAAGCCTTTCACAATTAGATATAACTATTTTATAAATATTATAAATATGTTAGTTATAATATGTTTTAGATTTAACCCTAAACAATTATTATTATATCAGATATAATTATTTTATATAAATCACCACAAATAGATTACTGTGCAAATACATTAGTGTCAACATTTTTCCTACTTAAACTTAATCAACTGAATAACATAAATTATTCACCAAACCACTTAGCTAAATTACTTTAATTTTATTAAATATTATTATTAAACATTATCTTCTAGCAAAATGCACCTCGGCTGCAGATCAGACGTTGTTTCCCTTAGAACTTATTTCCCGACTTATCTGCGAAGGCCGATGGCATACTCCTGAAAAATTTTCATGCACTCTGTTCAACGGGAATGTCTAGAGTAATTGTAATCTGCATCCATTAAAAATTACAAGATTGTATATGAAGGAACTTTGTATGACAGTTTGAAGTATGGTCAATCCATAGTGAAGAGACCTATATGGGCGTTTAATCTTCGAGTTGGAATAATTTTATGGAATTATTCATTTTACTTTATTTTATTTACTTTATTGCAATTAAACTAATATTAAGATGTGATTTACTTTATTACAATTAAACTATTACGATGTGATGTAATTAATGTAAAGTTATAGGCAATTGTGTTAAATAAATAAATAAAAATTTTCATTAAAAAGAAGTAACCAAGAGTTATGAGGAGAGAATAAAAAGAAAAGATTTTATATTTAGAAATAATTTTGAAAAAACAGTTATGGCTGGTGGTTATCTGTCCAAATTTTGTCTCTGGGAAAATCTCAGGTAAAAGAAAAAGGGGATACCAAGAGCGTATAAGAGAGAGAAGAATTGAAGAGAATGGAATGAGAATGTTGCTGGTGGCAGACATGCAAAAAAAACTCTAAGTCCTTGAGCTGGTTGGCCAATAAGACTTCCTAAAAGGACGTGTGAGTGAAGCTAGTTGGGTTGAGGTGGTCTAGGGTAACAAAATATATTCCCTGATATGAAATCAGCTCAGGGGGAGCATGAGTAGAGTAGCTGGTTCTCACAGGTTGGGAGGAACATTCGGCTCCCTGTGATTCTGTGGTTGGTGATTCGAACATGCACAAATAATTATAGTTTAATGTTTGTGTTGCTAGTTGTTGGAAAAGTGAATGGCAAATGGAATCATGAACAATGGCATAACACTATCTATGTTGCAGTAAGTAGAGTCCTGTATAAAAGAATATGTGTTGATAGATTCCAGAGGAATAAAATCTTGCTATTAGAGTATTTATTTTATTTCTAAATGCTCATAGTGATTGTGAAATGAACCAGAGAATATTGTTGTTAATTTGTTACTTGTGTTTATTAAAGAAACTCATAGAAATTATCGCTGGTATTATATCTATATTTATGAAAATATATCTAGTACCTTTGTTTGCTAATAGATATGAACATGAATTATTATTGGATATATATTTCATATTGGTGAACTAAATTGTTTGTAACATCACCTAACTTAAGTAGATTTTTAACCCAAGAGTTGGTCATTCTAGGACTCTGAGAATTATTAAAGGGAATTTCAGTCCCAAAATTCTGAGGAAAAGTTATAGTCGAGCATCGAGGACTCACACAATATCACTAGTCAAGCCATGCGTAGAACAATAACTAGAAGACCGGATAAAGTTGCAGGTTGGTTTCTTTGTGTTAGGGAGAGAACCCTACAGAGAAACAATCTTGAAAAATCAGGGGCAAGTCAAAGAATTCGTGGACTAGGTCGGGCTATGTGCTACAAATTGTAGGAAAAACTCCGCAATTAATTAACATAAAAACCTCGATGCAAAAAAATCAAAGCTTCGTTGTAAAATCGTTCAACTGTAGGTAAACTAAGTACAATGCAAACTTACTTGTTAACCAAAAATCTATAAGTCATCTTAGGTAAGCTGGCAATGTTTGTTAAGCATTTTCGGCTTTGCATAGCACAAACAATTAGAGAGATAGTACAAAAGTGAAATAAGGAAAGCATGGTACATAACTTAACGCATGTGTATATAATACTCTAAACAACAAACCATATTATACAGAAGCGAAAAGGATAAACATCTCACATAATTTAACAGAGGAATATATATGAATACATTGAATACCTAGAAAATTAATTGAAGTATGGCGAAATAGAAGATGACCCAGATCTTATATATAGTTCGAATGCAAATACAAAATTTCCAAAACAACCGTCCTAAAATATAGTTAAAAGAGAAGGAGTTTCATCTCTGAAGCTTAATGTTTTACATTTAAAAAAGATAGAGACTTAAAATTTGAGCCACACCACCTATAGATCCCATTGTCAGTTTCAGAAAGCCTGATAACAAAAACCCTCAACGGTGAACATGTAATTATGTTGAATAAACAATTAAGACCACACCTCGATTATTGAAGCATGACTGAAGAAATTCATGTGTGTGGAAACCCTCCAGCTCTTGCCCAATGTCCCGAAAACCTCGAAGACAAGAAGGTGTGGGTTAAACTATGAAGAAGAATAAACTAAGTAAACCACTCAAATTATATAAGAAAACCATTAATTACTTATGGGGAGTGCCAAGCGTTTGAATAAGCTCGGAGGCATAGTCCTTTGGCACCGAAAGAAGGGGAAAACACCAAGACAACAATCTGGAACATAAAAATCTATCAAGCTAAGCAAACATCTCGGAAACCAGGGAAAAAATTCAAAACTATTAACAAACCTTTCCATTTCCAACTTACCATGGCGAGTGGCATGAAGGAACCAACCCCTATGGGCATATGGTTAGCTGGATAAAGGAGCAAGAGAGAGAAGGGTTAGTATAAGCTCGAACAACAAGAATGCTTGAAAAACTCACTATGTAGCAGAGGGAGGTAGAGCGCTTGGTGAAGGCGTCGAATGAGTTTCCAAATGGCACGGGAGACAGAGGCAATTTCTCTCTATCCACTGAGAGTTTCTCCCCACCATCGATGCATTCCCAAATCCGTTGCACCATTGATCGCATACGAATCCCGATAGATACATCCACCATTGATTGGTCACTAATCCCTCGATGAAGAAATCTCTAGGGGGCAGGTGTTCATGTGTGATTAGAAGTTTCCATAGAGCTAGGGTACAATTAACCCCCGACTAATTTATTTGCCTCCAATGTTAAACATTAGACTATGCATATAATCGTATCAAAACATTCAACTATGAACTATGCATACATAGTGTAAAACACATTAACCATGAGCATCACATATCATGTCATAAAATATGAAATATGGAAAATGTAAGAGTGGGTTCAAAACTTAACAATGATTATGTATATTGGTAGAAAATGTTTACATGGTAAATGGTTGTGTGCATAAGTAATTTGTTTTTAGTTATGATGGGGGAAATGTTATTGGTGGTATCAAAGCTCAAGGTTCTACACTAAGGGCCTGATTGGATGGCGTTAAATTTGTGTTGTGTGCGCATTCAAAGAGTGTGAGAGAGAAGAAATATTACTATGAGAAGGAGAGGTGGCACTGCTTTTACAACATTGGCAAGGTATAACATTGAGCCCAATATGACACCGATGGCAGGAACTAATCTTAAGCTATGTATTCAATTGGAGAATGAATCTAGTAACAGGGTTGCCGCAATGATGGAAACAATCCAACAACTTCAGTCAGAAACGGAAGCCCTTCGGACTGAAAATGAGCACTTGGTACAGGAACAAGAATGCACTATTAAAAGTTTGAGAGATAGACAAAACCATCAGAACTCAAAACCAAGCTATGATAATAGTGATCGGGCAGAATTACAACAAAGTAGAGAAGACACCGTACTAGAAGGAAGTCAAACACAAGAATTTGAAAGGAATAAGAAAACACAAGAAAAAGAGTGTGAAGACACTTCAGATAGTGGTGGATGTAAAAAGACAAAGAAATAGAAAGTAGAATTGCAAGGCGAATTCAAGAAGATTCAGCCTCAAAGTTACAAAACTTGGAGTTTATCCTTAAGGGAAGCTAAGGAATCAACGAAATCTTGGTTGATAAATATAACTAAGTATTTCCAAATTTATGACTATGATGAAAATTTAAAAGCTCAGTTAGTTGTTTATCAGTTGCAAGGTAAGGCTACCTTGTGGTGGGAGGAAGTGAAAGCGGTGCATGCTGTTGACAAGTAATCAATTACTTGGGAAGCATTCCAGAAACACTTCAGAAATAAATATATGATAGGGTGATTTTATGATGACAAAACTAAAGAATTTCATGAAGTAAGCTCCAGGGAGTTGACTATGGATGAGTATTTGGCTAAATTTACCTCCCAATTATGTTATTTACCATATTTACGAGAGGAGAAAGCCAAGGTACAAAGGTTCATCTATAGTTTTCTAATACATATGAAAGAACATTTGGAGTTTGATTATCCGAAAACTATGGATGATGTTGTAAGAAAAGTGTGAATCTGCTATCAACAAATGCAGAAAAAAGATAATGGTAAAGACTAGACTAGAAAGAAGGTCAAAATACTGTACATAATAGTAGGAATTTCAGGCCAGGAAATTCTAGGGCAGTTTAAAAGGGAAGCAAGGAAAAAATATGGACAAAGTTCCACCAAAATTTTGATCTCAGAGTGAAAGCAGAGCAATGGAACCATCTACTAAATTTGAAGGAAATCAAGGACAAAAACCACTCCGTCAAGCAGATTATTAGTCCAGCATGATCAAATAGAAGGTAAGATGTCTAGACATACTGTTTTAATTTTGATAGATCTAGGTGCCATTTTAAGTTACATAAGTCTTAGATGGTAGAACTGTGTCAGTTACAAACTTGGAAATTTAAAACACCTTGGTTAGTTCAACTAGCTACAGGAGCTAAGAGACGAGTGGGGTCTGAAGTCGAATACTGCTCCATCAACTTAGCAAACCAAAATATAAGGTAAATTTGAATGTTTTTCCTTTGGGATATTATGACATTTTAATAGGAATGGATTAGTTGGAGGCTCATTGGTCTTTGGTAAACTATAAAGAGACAATTGTGAGTTATTTGAATGAAATGGCTATTAGGTGCGAACTGCAAGGGATTAAGGGACCGATACAATTAAGACCAATCACTTCTTCTAATATCGGAAAGTGTTTATGAAAAGGATGTTGCATTTATGCGGTAAAAGTGGGTTATACTCAAATTAATGCAACAACAATAGACCAAACAAATCTGCCAATCATTCAAGAATTCATAGACGTATTTCTAGAAGCAATACTGAGGCTACCACCAAAAATGGATATTGACTTTACCATTGAGCTAATTCCAACGGATGTCCCAACATCAAGAGCACCCTATGAGATGAGGATATCAGATCTTATAGAATTAAAAATTTAGTTATAGGAGTTCCTCGACAAGAACTATATACATCCCAGTGTATCTCCACTGGGAGATCCGATGTTGTTTGTTAAGAATAAGGATGGCACCTTAAGACTGTACATTGAATATCGGCAGTTAAAGAAACTAACTATCAAAAGCAAGTATCCACTGCCCAGAATTGACAATCTGTTCGATCACGTCAAGGGTGCCAAGGTATTTTTGAAAATTTATTTACGATCTCGATACCATCAAATTAGAATAAAAGATGAGGATATTTGTCAGACTGCATTCAACACTCGCTATGGACACTATGAGTTTGTAGTCCTTCCCTTTGGACTAACAAATGCCCCATCTATGTTTGTAAGTCTTATGAATGGAATTTTTCATCCATACCTTCATAAATTTGTACTAATCTTTATCGACAATATTCTTATTTACTCCAAAATTTTGGAAGAGAACCACAAGAATATGAAAATTGTTCCCCAAACCTTAAGAGAACACTAGTTGTATGCAAAATACAACAAGTATGAATTTTATAAAGAAAAAATACAGTATCTTGGACACATTATGACACATGAGGGTGTAGCGGTAGATCCTGAGAAAATCAAGTAAATCATGGAATGGCTTGTTCCTCAGAGTGTGGGAGATATTCGTTCTTTTCTAGGGTTGGCTAGGTACTACCGCTACTTTATTGAAGGATTTTCCAAAGTGGCTTATACTTTGACTTCATTGCAAAAAAAATGTAGAGAATTCAGGTGGTCAATAGAATGTCAACAAAGTTTTGATTAGTTAAGGTATTTGCTGACTACTGCACCCATTTGAAGAATAGAAGATCGAAACAAAGAATTCTTAGTTTGTACTGTTGCATGCCAAACCGAAATTAGGGGCGTATTGATGTCGAAAGGTCTTATGGTCGCATATGAGTTACGAAAATGAAAGGAACACGAAAAACGCTACTCGGCCTATGACTTAGAAATTACAACAATAATTCATGCTTTAAAAATTTGGTGGCATTATCTTCTCGAGAATAAATTCATCCTTATGACAGGCCATAGTAGTTTAACCAATTTCTTTCATGAAGCAACTTTGAATGCCTATCGGGCATGGTCGAATGCATTTTTAAGAAAATTTAGTTTTGATACCAAACATGTGAAGGGAAAGGAGAATCAAGTGGCTGACACTTTAAGTCGGAAGGTAATATGTATTTATGAAATTTCAGTAAGTAAAATAGAGTTTGAATTTTCAAATCAAAATACGGAAGTTGCTCAAAAGGATCTGGAATATCACTTTTTATGGAGACAGACAGAACAAGAGAACAGCTATGAAAGGAAATTGGGTTATGAAGTCATTAATAAAGGCATGTTGATGTATAGAAATCACATAGATGTGCCAAATCAAGAAGCTATTAAAATGTTTATATTAGATGAATATCACATAAATCGGTATACCACACACCCCCTGTAGCAAAAATTATTTCTGGCTAGGCATGAAGTCCAAAACAACCTAGTATCTATCACAGTGCTTAGAATGCGAGCATGTGAAAACAGAGCATCAACACCCTACAAGCTTACTTCACCCTCCTCCCATACTTGAGTGGATGTTGGAGGTTGTGACATTAGATTTCATCACTCAACTACCAAGGTCTAGAAGACAGAATGACTCTATAATGATGGTAGTAGATAAATTAAGCAAGGTTGCACACTTTATATTCGTACAATCAACGTATAAGGCTGTACAAATTGTTGATATCTTTATGAGAGAAATATTTAAGCTGCACGAGATACCTAACATGGTAATTTCAGAAAGGGGTGTAAAGTTTACTTCTACATTTTGGAAAGCCCTGTTTACTGGTTTGGGAACTCAAATACAATTTAGTATCTCTTATTACTCGTAAACATACGGGTAAACCAAGAGAGTAAAGCAGGTGCTGGAAGACATGCTTAGGATGTATGTGATGCATCAACTAGAAAAATGGGAGGAATCTTTACACCTAATGGAATTTTCATATAACAATAGTTATCATGAACCATTAAAATTGAGTCCATTTGAGGTCTTATATGGAAGGAGATGTAGAATACTTGGAAACTGGAATATTCCAAAGGATAAGTTAATGTTGGGACTGGAGATGCTTCAAGAGATGGAAACAATGGTGAAAAAAGATAGGTACAATTTAAAGGTAGCCCAAGAGCGACAAAATTTTTATGCTAACCAACAGAGAACCTATTGAGAATATCATGTTGGAGAACATGTATTTGTTAGGGTGAAGCCTAGGTGGAGTAATTTAAGGTGTGGCAAATGTTCCAAATTAGCCCTCGATGCTGCAGTCCATTCCAGAACAATTGCTAGAATTGGTTTGATGGCTTATCAATTAGCCTTACCGAGTCATATATGGGTGCACAATGTGTTTCATGTCTCTTTACTAAAAAAAATACATACATGATAGTATGCACATTATCCATTGGCAGGATGTGCAAGTAGTGGAAATAAATTTCTTTTAAAACAATTTGTTTTAAGTACCATGTCAAGAAGTAATAATAATGATGTTTGATGATAGGTCAAACTGGATAGGGAATTCCTTGTTGAACCCTTTCATATTCTCAATCGGAGAGAAACAACATTGCGGAAGCAAGTTATCCCCCAGGTTAAGGTGCAATGGCAGCACTTTTAGCCTGAAAGAGGCTACCTAGGAGGATGAACAGTTTATGCAAGAAGTGTACCCAAGCCTATTCTGAAGAGAAGAAAACGACAGGGACGATGTTTCCCTTGAGGGGTGGGGAGATGTAACACCCCTATGTGTTAAAATAATTTTATGAAATTACCTCATTTTACTTTATTTTATTTACTTTAATTCAATTAAACCAATATTCAGATGTGATGTAATTAATGTAAAGTTATAGGCAGTTGTGTTAATTAAAGAATAAAAAACTTCCATAAAACAAAGAGGAGCCAAGAGCCACGGGGAGTGAATGAAAAGAAAATATTTCATATTTGGAAATAGTTTTGAAAAAACAGTTATGGGCTGGTGGTTACTTGACCAACTTCTATCTCCAGGAAAACCATGGGAAAAATGAAAATGGGGAAACCAAGAGGTTATTTAGTACCTAAGGAGAGAGAGAACTCAAGGGAATGGAATGAGAATGCTGTTGGTGGGAAGATATAGAAAAAAACTTAAGTCCTTGAGTTGGTTGGCCATCGGGAATTCCTAAAAGGACTTGCGACTGGAGCTAGTTGGGACGAGGTGGTCTAGGGTAACGAAATATGTTTCCTAATATGAAATTGGCTCAGGGGGAGCACTAGTAGATTAAATGGTTCTTAGAGGTTGGGAGGAACATTCGACTCCCCATGATTCTGTGGTTGGTGATTCGAACAGACAAAGATAAATATAATTTAATGATTGTGTTGCTAGTTGTTGAAAAAGTGAATGGAAAATGGAATCATGAACAATGGTAGAATAGTGTCTATGTTGTAGTAAGTAGAGTCTGGGATAAAATCATATCTATGTTGATAGATTCTAGAGGAAGAAAATCTTGCTATTAGAGCATTTCTTTTATTTCTAAATGCTCATAGGGATTGCGAAAGGAATTAGAGAATATTGATGTTAATTTGTTACTTGTGTTTATTAAAGACACTGATAAAAATTATTTCTAGTATTATACCTATATTTATGAAAAGATATATGGTACTTGTGTTTGCTAATAGATATGAAAAGGAATTATTACTAGATATATATTTCGTACTGGTGAACTAAACTGTTTGTAGCAACACCTAGCTTAAGTAGATTCTTAACCTAGGAGTTGGTCATGTGAGGACTCTGAAAATTACTAAAGGGAATTTCAGTCCCTAAATTTTGAGGAAACGTTACAGTAAAGCACCGAGGAGTGACACGATATCACTAGCCAAGCCGTGGGTATAACAATAACTAGAATACCAAATTAAGTTGTGGGCTGGTTTCTTTGTGTTAGGGAGAGAACCCTACAAATAGACAGTCTCGAAAAATTCAGGTTAACTTAGAGAAGTTGAGGATTGGGTCAGTCTATGTGCTACAAATTGTAGGAAAAACTCTGCAATTAATTAACATAAAAACCCTGGTGCATAAAAAGAAAGATTCACTGTAAAATCATTCATCTGTAGGTAAACTAAGTACAATGCGAACTAACTTGATAACCAAAAATCTATAACTCATCTTTGGCAAGTTGGGAATGTATGTAAAGCATTTTTAGCTATGCATAGCATAAATAATTAGAGAAATCTCATTACACAAGTGAAATAAGGAAATCATGGTACAAAACTTAACGCAAGTGTATATAATACTATGAAAAACAAACCATATTGTGCGCAAGTGAAAAGGAGAAACATCTCACATAATTTAACACATGAATATATATGAATACACTAAATATCCAAAAAATGAATTGAAGTATGATGAAACAGAAGACGACCTAGATCTTATATACAGTTCGAATGCAAATACAAAACTTCAAAAACAACCGTCCTAAAGTATAGTTCAAATAGAAGGAGTTTTAGCTCTATAGTTCAAACAAAGAGTTAAAATTTGAGCCACATCATCTATAGGTTTCGATTTTGGTTTCAGAAAGCCTAATAACAATACCCTCAACAACGGACAAGTAATTATGCTGAAGAAACAATTAAGACCACACCTGGAGTATTGAAGCACGAATTTAGAAATTCTTATGTATGGAAACCCTCGAACCCTTGCCTAATGTCCTGAAAACCCTGAAGACAAGAAGGTGTGGGTTAAACTATGCAGAAGAATAAACTAAGTAAAACCTTCAAATTATATAAGAAAACCATTAATTACGTGTGGGGAGTGCCAAGGGTTTGAATAATCTCAACAACGCACTCCTTTCGCACCAAAATAAGGGGAAAACACTTGGACAACAATGTGAATCATAAAACTCTATCAGGCTAAGCAAGCATCTGGGCAATTAGGAAAAAAATTCAAAACGTTTAACAACCCTTTCCATTTCCAACTTACCATGGTGCGACATGAAGGAACAAACCCCTATGGGTGGCTCGTTAGCTGGAAATCCCCAAGGCAGAAAAGGGTCACTAGTATTTCAAGCAGTAGGAAATCTTGAAACCCTCACTGTGTAGCAGAGGGAGGCAGAGTGCTAGACGAAGGTGTCAAATGTGTTTCCAAATGGCGTGGGAGGTAGAGGAAATTGCTCTCTACCCATCGAGAATTTCTCCCCACTATCGATGCATTCCCAAATCCATTGAATCGTTGATCACATAAGAATCCCGAGAGATGTATCCACCATTGATTGGTCACTAATCCCTTGGTGAAGAAAGCTCCAAGTGGTATGTATTCATGCACAATTATAAGTTTCGGGAAATTTTGGGTACAACTAACTCTTGGCCAAATTTATTTTCCTCCAATGTTAAACATTATACTTTGCATATAATTTTATCAAAACATTTAACTATGAATTATGAATACCATAGTGTAAAAGTCATTAACCATGAACATTGCATATCACTTCATAAAATATTAAATATGGAAAATGTAAGAGTAGGTCCAAAAATTACCAGGGATTATGTATATTGGTAGCAATGTTTACATGGTAAATGGTTATGTCCATCAGTAAAAAAACAATTAGTTATGATGGGGAAATGTTAGAGTGATGCCACCCATCAAGTAGCTATAACTTTGGACAACATACTAGTCTTCCAATATTTCCCTTTGTACTATATTCCTGTCATGTACTTAATTAATAAGATTGTAAATGAATTTACAACCATGGAGAGAGATTTATGCAGGCTGATGTGTTACCTCCAAATCTATTACAACCGATTCTGATTGCAAATGATACTCAAGTGAAGCCAAAGTTTTTCATAGCATCATGCATTTTGCCCAAAGTGAAGAGAAGTACTAATTATGTTTACAATGCAAGACTTCATTCAAATTCCCTTTCCGAACACATGCACATGATTTTATGGTTGTATGTAGAGAGTTTATTGCATTATAAATTTCTCTCTAATTAATTGTGGGACAAAGGAATTGAATTAATTTTGAAATAAGGATAGGATTTTGTAAGAGGATAGTATGGTAGAGATGTTGAGATGTTTAATATTTTGATTATGGGGTCAAAATAAAATTAAATAATTAATAATATGATTTATAATTATTATAAAATAATGTGGTTTATAATTACGATTATAATTAATAATTAAATCAACTTAAATCTATCTTAATTTTAGATTTAGCAAGCATGAAGAGTAGAGTGAAAAGGTTTGATCCATGTCTAAATTTGGCAGATCCAAGTTAAGAAGGATCTAAGCTGGTTATATATTAAGGTAGCAATATTACTTATCGGTCCATAATAAATATCAAAAAGTTTATTTAATCATACATCTCATATTCAAAATTAAAAAAATCATAAGATTAGCTCAATCATATAAATTAAATGATTATTAAAATGTTAATAGGAATTAATCCATGATAGATATCAAAACACCTATCCCATAACATATTTCACATTGAGAAGGTTAATAAATAAATAAAATTTACCTAAATATAACTTTATTTTAAATATTATCATTAATAATTATAAAAAGAATTAATACATGAGTTAAACATATGTACATTTAGAAAAAGCATGTAACATGATTTTTAATTATGGAAATTTATCCCCACTTTATCATGGATATTTGTTACTATGGACAAACACCATGGTTTACTGATACCACATGCCCAAAAAATCATAACTCATGTTCATATATGTCAAGCTTTCAGGCTTGGGCATCCGAGTGTGCCCAATTCAAGCTGAGTTAAGATGTAATGAGTTGACCGAGTTGACATGACATGATAAGTTGGTAGCTCAATCAAGCATTTGAATGACACTGACCAAAGCCAAGGTATTCCTAGCTATCATGACCCCACGTTGTGTTTCCTTACGAACACCGTGGGTGCTGTGAGACATCAACGAGATTTCGCTTCTTCCTAAATTACTTTCATACATACTATGCCTAACACTTCAACACTTAACCAATTTTTCATTTAAGTGTTATTATGTTTAATTATGCAATGAAAATAGATTTCACTCAATTCACTTTACTTCATTTACATTAAACTTCATAAAAGTGTAATAAATATAACAGTAATACAATATAGAAAACATAACAACAAACACAATTCTACGATGGGAGGGGGAAACTACCGAAGGTAGTTTGCCCGTACTTTATTAGGATTCTTCAAATAAAATAAAACAATAATTTACATGTATAATGGAGTGGCAACTGCCTAGCCCAAACCAACAAACTCGTCCAACAACGAAACCTCAGAAGTCATGTAGTCCTGCCTTGCACTTTCGACCTGCCTAGAAACCCCAAGTTATTTGCCCGAAAATGGAACCAAAAGTATTCCCAAGTATTTTAGCTCAATGGACGACTTTGAGACTATCTAGACACAATTGATCGAAGGAAAAGGCGCCTTCTTGAGTTGCGTAGGTGCATGAATTAGATGAGTTTCATGAAGGAAAGAAGTCCACATAACCAATGTCAAGTGACATTCGCATGAAGGTGACGTGCTCAACTGAAGGATGAATTCACAATTCAACATGAAGGGAGTGGACACCCAATAGAAGCCGAGGTTGATGTCAAAATGTGCCCACAAAGCTGAGTGGCGAAGGGTGAGGGTGACACCGAGACGCACCTACTCACTTGATCAATTGTCCAAGTGCGAGGGTGACGTTGAACATAAAGTAGGATAGCCTGACACTCTACATAGGGACACAACTGTTCATGAGGGAACAATGTGTATTTATAAACAAAGAGGAGGTGATCTAGGAGGCATCCAACCGAAGTTCATCAATGAAACCTTCAACCAAATGAAGGCACAGAAGGGTGCGAACAAAGAAAAATGAGTCAAGACTCATATGAGGGCTTGCCAGGTAAGCCAGGGAGAGACGAAAGTATTTGAAAGCCATTTTATGTGGTTTGGTTGCAAATGAAGTATTGTTGTGGGTTTGCGTTATGCTGTGGGGTATTTTTATTGAAGCTCGAAAGGCTGAGTTTGGGTTTGGTTGTGGGTTGCAAGTCGAAGTGCTACAACTCAACTATTATATTATATATATTTGAGCATTGTGGTAGTGAGTTGTTGGGGAACTCAACCCAACCAAAATTTATGAAGCATTGTTTATTGAAGTTTAGTAATAAAAAAAGGCAAAGTTATGGGTAAGGTTTTTATGAGTTCCCCCTCCTACCATATTAATGTTTTGTGTTGTTTATGATTTGTTGCAAATATTGTTGAAGTAAAGTGAAATGAAATGAACTATGATTGAAGCTAAGATTGAAGTGGCTATTTTACTGAGATTATATTGAATACTGATTCAACAAGTACAAGATATATATCTTATGATAAGTGTACATAGGCTAGAGGTGTAGTCCTAGTGTTAGTAAAATCATGTTTGTTTCACTATTGAGGAGAAACTATGCCAGTGATGCACACCAAGGGGACTCAGGAAAATTATAGCTCAAAGATGCACCAAAGGGGCATGATAGATGGTATCAAAGTAGCTCTTTTTAAGGTTGAATGAAGATCATTATTCTGGTTGAAGCATAAGGAAGTGGTATGATCTGTTGTGATAGTTAGATTAGGACGATTGAAGAACTAAAGTTCTTGAAGGAAGGCTCTTTTGAGAAGTTAGGATAGATGTCCAATTCTTGGAAAGTTGGATTGAAACAATTCCATGATAAACTCATTTACCTCACCAAAATATTATGTTGCATAGCAGGAAAGATGGTGGAACTGTGGAAGGATGTTAATGTTTTCCAATAGCAGGTTGAGAAGGAAGTTCTTGACTATGGAAAGGCCTTGGTGTGAGAAACTTGAGCCATGGGTTCTAAAGAGACTTAGCCATTGCGACATGATTTAGGATGACTGATAGTTATTCACTGCATGTAGGACCTTCTTGAAGGAGGAGGTCTAGACGTCTATAGAGACTATAGGTACAAATACCTCGGGAAATACATAGATGGGATTATGAGGTGAGTGGACATTTTTGCCCCTCATAGAGATATGAGAAATATATCTAAGAGGAGATAAGGAGTGAAGATTTATTCATGGGACAAGATATAGAGATAACGATTGAAGGTATTTTGCATGACGAGGGGCATGAAGTGATTTTGCTTGGGATTTTTATGTAGATGTGCAACACTTGTACACCGTGGAGGATTTATCAATAATGGTATTGATAGTTGTGGATGTGAGGAGAGTGCTAGAGAAAACAATGATGATGATGTGAGTAGGTGCATCCTCGTGAATTTGACACGACAGTTGGACTAATCACCAAATTAGTTCAAGTCATCGGGGCCAACAATGCACAAAGAAACATAATATTTGAGTTGAAGTATGGTAGAAAAGTTCACAATTCATAGAGATGAGGTGATTGACATGGTAGTGATTGTGACTTGATACATTTTTTCCATAAGATTGATGGAGTTGCCTTCTGTGATGAAGTGGGGTAGTATGGATGATTTGATGCACCGTGATGGATGATCGTGGAGGCTGGGAATATATTCTACATGAATCCTTGTTTTGGGATGTGAAAGCAAGGAGAGTCATGCAGTTTAATGAAGTCTTGATGGAGGTTCGTGAAGAAATTTAATAGTTTATAATCTTGAGCAATGAGGGAAGAGAACATTTCCTAGATGATTGGGAGATGGATGATTCTTCCATGTTGATGGAGACAATGAATGTGAAGGTTATTCGTGATGAAGTGGATAGTCTTCAGGCCATGGTGAAGAAGTTTTCTCCTCAATTCAACATATTAGCAGGGAGTTCAATATGGATGCAGACAATCTCTCGAAAAAAGGCATTCTGGACACACTGGATGGCTTACACATTGAGATCAAGATGGGAGACACTTGGATGGAGGCCGGGATGCTGTCACTACCGGTTTAAAATTACTCATCCCGACATACTTCTTCTTTTTGATTATCTGATAGATCTTCTCTAACATTCTTTGTCTATTAGTAACTAGTTACAACATTTCAGAATTTCATACAATGTCTATTATCAATTATACATGACTTAAACTGTTATATTAGATCTTTATGATAATCCACTATTATTATAGGTCATGATATTGCTACATGGATTGGTTATTGGGATAAATATTTGTTTGATTGCTTGATCGCTGGTATGCACCTGTACTATCTATGATGTTTTTGTTGTTTTTGGATGCTTCTCCATGAAGGAAATGTAACTATTTTATGACTGAATATAACACTTTTTTCATTTTGAAAAAAAAAACCTCATAGTGATGGAGATGGGAATTTGACCAACCGCAACATAAAAAAGCTCTGCACACATTGCATTAATATCTTTATGTTGTGTTCACAAATTCTGAGTGTTTGCCACTTACACAAGAATTGGTGGCTGAAATCATTTTCACTAACTAGGGTTTTTTTAATGGTCAATCCCTCATGAATAGGAGCATTGAAATAGCTATATGATTTTAAATATGTTAGCATGGGAAGAGTCATAGGTTAAGTATACTACGAGAAAAATGATGGATTTTCAAAAAGGAAAGTCTGAAAATTGTTAATGTTTAAATGACATCACAATATTTATTGAATTTCTAAACCATTTTACTAATATAGGTCCATCTTAAGCATAGATCTAGCATGCATTAATAGGGATCAAATACAAATCTCTTTTAGAGTGCAAAATTTGAAAAGAAAATTACATCTATCTCATCTCTGAATAGATCCCAATGAATATCTAGTGGTTATGTCTCTCAATCTATATGTACAATGTGTAACTTTTCATTGTTTAAATTCTAAATGCTATATAAAGTACATAACTTAAAATTGTAAGTCAAAAAAATTATTTCTTGGATTTCATGAAAATTTGATAAAAATGAATCTAAAAAAATATGAAAAGAAAAACTAATGAAATACTTTAGAAATTTTAACAATAAGAATTTTTTTCAATTTTTTTTATATGATTATGTTCATAATTATTTTTAAAGATATATAATATATAATAGTTACAATAAAATATTTTGTATAACATGTCATTGATACATTTCATCTTATGGCCTATGGATTACATGTCTAACATAACAATGATTTTTTTTTTTATTAATATAGTTTAAGTATACCTCAATATTACTTTGTCGTGTATATTAAAATATTTTCTTGATAAATTATATGATTTTTTAAAAAATTATTTCTATCGACTTTATTGCTTTTAAAGTTTATATAAAATTATATTAAGTCTCATGGATATGGAAATATTTTATTTGTGACTGAGAGTGATTGAAATATTTTTAGCATGTTGGGCTGTAAAATTAATGACCACAACAAATCGAGTGACCATAGTGAGGTTGGGATTATCGATGTTTTATAATGATTTTGATTAAAACTAACTAGGCATAATATTCATTTCTGTTTTTTTATTACAACCGACATTTATTTTCTATTTAGAAAATATTTTATTTTTATTTTAAGAGGGACGTGTGTCAACTCCACATTGAGCATGGACATAATCACACATTACTTCATACTGGGTTGTAGAATGTGTCTCTCATCTCAAAAAACACTTATAATGATCTTAGCTAACTCAATATGAAGTGTAGTTTTTTTTTTAAATTAGCTACTCTAGCAAATCGCAAGTGAATCAAAGACAATAATTGAACCTAGAAAAGAGGAAAAAATTGAAGATGCTAACACTGAAGTGCAGATCCATTGTAGATTGAGAAGGCATTTTTTGTGTCCGATTCCAAAGAAGGAAGACTCTAGTCATAGAGGTAAAGAAAATTTGATACACAATGATGACATGTAAATGGGCTTGTATTTGGGTATATGATTTGCTACAAAGGAGTCATGTTAACCTTTGTATTGTTGTAAAGCATTTGAAATGCTTGTTATACCTAATTTGATGTAATTATACATGGGGTGCATGATCGGTTGTGCTTAACACCCTCGAAGTTTTGGTCTAAGAAGTAGAGATTTAGTACAGGCAAGTTGATTTCCCCGAGTGTCTTTTGTAAGCTCCATTGAGTTAGATTTACATATATTAGTGTGATAATGATGTAGCATTTATCTTTCTTTTAAATAGGGAGGATATGGCATCAAGTTGCGAAATCAATCACTCAAATAGGTACGGGAGTGGCAAGTAGGTTCATATCTAAGGTTGATGTAGAATCACAAAATTGCATCTTCGATTAAGGGAGGGAATGTGAGATGGAATAATATCAGAATGTGAAGAGCCAAGTTAGAGAGAGTTTAATATTGGTGAACCATGTTACTAAAAAGGGTTCCTAGAGAACCAATAAATACAGTGGATAGTACAAATGTATCTGAGTAGATTCCCTTCTTCTTATATCGATATTAATGATTAGTTGTGTGCAAGAAAACTTAAGTGATTTTATCCATGGAGATGATTGTGTAATCAAGATAGTTTCTCTATTTCAGATTTTAAATTTTTGTGACTATTTTCATTATGTTGTAAACAAGTCTCCTGATTCTTCACATTCACTATATTTACAATCAATGTTTCGAACCAGCAAATATGAACCATAGTTGATGGTTCGAAACATCGATTGTAAATGTAGTGAATGTGATGGATCCGGAAACATGTTTACAACATAACAGTTTCTCTATCTTGAGAAATCATTATGTATTTATATTGTAACATTATTTAATTAATACAAGTATGTTTTCTAAATTTCTAATTTTAGTCAATTCCAAAAAATACAAATTTCCACTTTCTATATTCTTAAAAGTAAAAATAATGAACGTTATTATTCTTTAGCATTTTTTATTAAATAAAAAAATTGATACATTTTTTATGATATCTATATATATATATATTATATATATATATATATTCACATGATTTAATAACATCCTATATATAAGTTGAAAGAAACTAAAAAACTATCTAATAACCAACCCTGATGAATAAAGTGGGAAGAATCTCTAAAATCATTAGTACAATATTACACGCCGAGATGCATAAGGTGGCAACAAACTCTTAAAAAAACTAATTTATTTATTATAAACATTATATAGGTAATTGAAGGGACAACTATTATTCAATAACTTCTTCAACAACATTCAATTGTAGAGAAAATAATAATTCACAACAGGATTACCACAACCACATTAGTAAATGTGGTTGATATACATTGATCAATGTCATTTTCTTACACCAATTGGAATATAAAAGGTGTTAAATTGTGTCTATCAATGTATAGCAACCACATTTACTAATGTGCTTGTGTTAGAAGATGGTTGATGTGCTTGGGGAAGATTCATAAACCATGATTGACTATGATTAATTTTGGTTGACTATGCCTAAAAATTGTTGTCAACAGTTGGCCATGGTAGCCAAGGGTTGTTGATGGTTGACAAAGGTTGTATAGAGTTGGTGAGGTTGACCATGGTTGACAAGGTTGATTAAGGTTTAAGAGAGTTGATTAAGGTTTATTGTGGTCAACCATTAATGTAAAAATATATTTATGTTACATTAATCTAACAATGTTTATAATTGTTATATTGTTGCATTTAAGTGTTGACACAGTGATGATTGTTACACTGTTTCATTTACAATATATTAATATTGACCATAGTTGACCATTGTTAACCATTGTTGATAATTGAAAGCCATGGTTGATGATTTTTTATGTTACATTAATATTAATGTTAATGTTACATTGATGCTACAATAATGGTTACATTAGGGTTTGAAAAGGATTAATGAGTTTGATCATTGTTAATTGAGGTAGACCTTTGTCTACTAAGGTTGACCTTGGTTTATGATGGTTGACCTTAATTAACCATGGTCAACCATGATTAAGGATGATTGACCAGAGATGTAGGTGATAGATTATGGTGGAGTAAACATGGCCATGGATGGACATGTTTATCTTGGCTACCCTACTTGACCATGATGACCACGAGAGACCATGGCTAAGCTTATTTGACAAAGGTGGATTTTGGTTAACTAAAGATGACCATGGGAGAACTTGATTGACCATAGTTACCAAACTATAAATTATTATAGTCAACCATGTGAGTTATGGTTGACCAAGGTTGACATTGTAGACCACTTAGCCATGTATTACCATGGATAATTATGTTAATGATGTTGAACATGACCAAGAATAATTTAACCAATTGCATCCCATTTTACCATGTTTTGTATTGTTGTTTATGGCAAGTAACGAATGAAAATATTGACTATATTTAACCATGGTCAAACATGATTGACCAATTAAAGTATGTAAGGCCATGATGACCATGGTTGATTATAGATGAGATGGTTTGATCATGGTTGACTATGTTTGACCATGGTTATCATGTCTAAACATGGTTGAGTTGACCATGGTTGACTATGGTAACCTATGGTTTATTGTGGTGAACATGGTTGTCAATGTTTAATTAAAGATGACTCTGGTTCACCATTTTGACTATAGTTGATCATATTTTACCATAGTCGATCATCTAGATCATTCGAACATGCTTGAAAAAGGTTTCTTTTATTGTGAACATTATTCATTGTTAAGCATGTTTGATCAAGTTCATTATTGTTTACCTTCTTGTTTATTTTTTACGATGGTTGTCCAGTAATGAACATGTTGGCCAAGTATGGTTGTGGTAAACCATGGGTGAACATGGTCAACATACTTAACGATGGTTGACTATAGTTGACCAACATAATTATAGTTGACTAATATTGACATTGAATTTGTCATGTGTTGTGCATGTTGTCTATTACATTGTAATGCTAATTTTTGTTCATCACAATGTAATATTGATTTTTGTTTGTTACACTACAACATTGGTATATTTTTGTCGCAATGCAACCTCAAATTTTTTTGTAATTCAAAGTTCTATTCATTCATAAAAAAAATAAGTACATCAATAGAAAAATGTAGGTAGTCTCACCACAACCAGGTTTGTTGACTACCGCGATCAACATATGATAAAGAAACAAAAGAAAAATTAGAGATGCAATCCACAACTTAGGAGGCCAAAAGCAACACAAAACACATAAAGGAAGTAAAACACATGTACACAAGCTTAGTGATCAAAAGTAATAGAAGAAGGATTTTCTGGAGAGGTCCCCAAAAGAGGAGGAGGAATGAAGGAACACTGTACATGCTCTTCTAAGTGAGCCATCCATGACTCCAACTTCTCCACCTTCTCAGATAATAGATTTTGACACCACCATGAACTGCTCCCAAACATGACACTGAAATTAATGCATCTTATTCAATGTAGAAATGAGATATTGATTAGGTGATCACGTTCTAAGTGAAGAAACTGCTCAAAATTAGAATTGCTCAGAGTTGGTTAAAACCGGAACGACAGGATAGGCCTCATCGATACGATCCTGTAGTCGTGAACAACACTCAAATCTGACATTGTATGTGAAAGTTATTCAAGTTTGAAAATTCACAATTTCATGCAAAAGTCTAGTTTGACTTGGGTTGACTTAGAATAAAAAATATTCTGGGAATATTCCTTGGACAAAACTTCAGTTGGTCATAAATTTCACTAGACAGAACCTTTTGGAGCGATTTTTTTTTATTTTTTTTTTTTATTATTTATTTTTTATTTATTATTTATTTATTTATTTATTTATTTTTTTTTTTTTTTTTTTTTTTTTTTTTTTTTCGAGTATTATGAGCATTCTAGAGCCAATGGTATAGGTTGTAGAGTCAATAGAGTTGATCATCAGGTACTTTTTCAACAGAGAAGCTTGGAGAGCGATTAGGGCCTAGGGAGTGTTGGAGCTGTATTAGGCTATGGTTAACCATTGGAGGTGAAACAAAAACAATATTTACTGTTTTCTGTGTTTTGAACTCATTACCACAACTTATTCTACCTGTTTAGGCTTTCTTATCACTGTATAACCAATTTGAGCATCTAATAAGAGCAAGGACATGCCCATTTGGCGACCTTGGACCCAATAGATGAAGCCCAGGAGGGGTGAATTGCCTCAAAAGTTGTTGTGTTATATTATGTGATTTTATCTTGCTGTGCTTTTTATATTTAATATGCTAAACAGTGAAATGAAATAATACTCCTTCACACATAAGACTCAAAAATTTACCAAAAAACACTTTGTTTCAATTGCAAGACATGAGTAATAGTTTGCACATATAATTTAATGGAAATGAATACCTTGAACAACAAATACAAGTAGTTTCATTTTCAGATTAGATGGTATCAGAGCTCAAGTCTTGGGTATTAGTTTTGTGAAAAGATATATTTGACTATTTTGCAAGTTTTAATACTTACTAGGCTTAAACTTCAAAGAGGGAAAGGACAATTGGTTAGAGCACAAGATAATCCTCAACCAAGGAGGGCCAGGGTGCCATTATCTCCACATTCTAATTCACCCTCAATAGCCTTAGAAGAATCTTCAAGTATGTCTGAAAGGGAAGGAGAGGTTCCTGAAGACATGGATCCAAAATAAGAAGAACAAGTATTGAGAAAAGATTTTTTGGACATGACTGAGATTGTAAGAATATTATACCAGGAAAGGAATGATAGGTTGGTTGAAGAAGGGTCTAAACATCAGAAAGAAGGAGAAGGCTCTTCAGGAGGAAAGAAAGGTGATGATAATTCAAAGAAAGGACATGGAGGAAATGGTTATCCACCATCCCCATTGTCATCCTCTTCCTCTACATCGTCATCCTCTACCTCGGTAAATCAATCTCATAAGCTTAAATCTTCTAGAAAAAAGTCCATTTTTAAAGCTAGATGTTAAATTTGAATTAACCATGTTTAACAGTGAAGTCAATGCAGAGAAACTTGACAACTGGGTAAGACAGTTGGAAGTTTATTTAAGGATATAGAACTTATAGGATGATGACACCAAGATTCAGTTAGCCTATTTAAGAATGGATGGAGCAACATTGGTATGGTGGGAAGCCAAGACCAAGGATGAAGTTAAGAAACATGGTAAGATTACTTTAACATGGGTTGAATTTATTTCCGCAATTAAGAAGAAATTTTATCCTCTTGCACATTTACAAAAGGCTATAATGAACTGGCAAAACTTTAGACAACTAAAGGGACAAAATGTTCAAGACTACACCCAAGAGTTTAGAAGAAGAGCACTCTTATTAGGGGTAGACTTACAAAGTCAAGACACTTTGCTGAAATATATAGGTGGTTTGCACAACTACCTTAAACATACTATCCTTATGTTCAATCCTACTAGTCTAGATGAAGTTTGTGTACAAGCTACCATTTAGAGACTAGAGGGAAAAACACTTTTGATGAGGGTAGAAACAAGCCTTTTAAGGGGCAAAACAAAGAGAAAACCTTTAAGGGAAAAGGGAAAAAGAATGCATCTGTCAAAAAGGAGGGTGATAAAGTGATATGTAAACGTCTTTCAAGAGAATGCCATGAAGAGAAAAACTATTGGAAACTTTATCCTGAAAAAAGAAATCAGTTTCACAAAAACAAAGGAAAGAAGAAAACTACAACTACTACAACTACACCCCAAGATTTAGGTGATGATTCAGGGGATGAAACCAAAATTTCAGCCATGGGTTTGAAAAATATTAAGGGAAAGGAAATTGAAACTAAAGCAAGCACTAGTACTTCAAACTGTCATGTACAAGCTCCTAATGAGGAAGAAAGAAGCGAATTGTTCCATGTGAGGGTAGTCTCGAAACATACAAAAATTGACACACTGTTTGACAGTGGGTCACAAGAAAATCTCATATTAGAAGACTTGGTCAAACAACTTAAACTTGAGACAATTCCACATCCAAAGCCTTATCCACTTGGGTGGATAATCTCTTCTACAACATTAACATCTTTAGGATCATATCCTATATTTACCACCAAATCATCCAAAGACTTGATCCTAGTATCCTTTGCTAAGGAGGATACCTTTTCCATTTTTAATTGTGACTGAACATTGGCAAATGAAACTTGCAACTTGGACAGTGACATAGCAGTATTAGTCAATGTAGATGATATGATTTCACCAGTTTGCTTATGCATCTCCATTTGATCAATGGGATGAATGTCTTTGGTGTTAAACTGAAATGTATTGCTCTTGTAGTCTATTGTTGTTTTTGGCTGTGGAATTTGGGCTTCAAGGAAGGCCATTTTCATCTTTCCATGCTCTGTGTCAAACACTGATAACAATCTACTCTATGAGCTGGAGGCTTGCTTACAAAACTGATTATAAGTATTGTTTTTAAGAATCTCATTCTTCAGCTTAATTTATATGTACCTATCAAAAATAGTCTTTTCCTTCTCTCCTTGGACATTCTGAGAATCTAAGTCTGATTCCTTTTGACCCTGTAAGGATGAAGGTGTAGTAGAGGATGTTACAATTTTGCTGCATGCAAGTGGTGAGTCTGTAAATATGATTGCAGCATGTTCTTCTATCTCTTTGTCTATTTCTGTCCTAGGAGTCAATTTTGGTATTTCCCTGTAGCTTATCCTAAAAATTTTAGCTTCACTACTTGTTGTTGATGAATATCCCTCCTCCCTTTGTCTCTTACTTGTTTTCTCTTGAGGAATGGAAGTCTGCAAACTAGAAGTAGAAAAGAGTTGTTCTTCAGCTTCCTTCAAGGTGTTCTCTATCCATTCTAACTCATTAGCATACTTTTCTATATTAGGCCTTGAAGTATGGATGTAGAGAGTAATTTTATTTTCTACTCTGAGCTTTGAAATAATACCACAAGGGTCATAAGACCATGTAAAACTTAGGATGGACTTCATTTCTTTAAGAATTTTTCTTCTCCTTCACCTATTGTCTTGGAGTTGCACACAAATGAGCCCACCTGTGTCTTTTTATGAAATTGTGATTTCTTTTTAGCCACGACGAAATGAATATCATTAGAATTTAACATATGTGTGATGTATTCCATGGAAAAAATCCTCATGGGGAGGTATTTAGGGAGTTTGTATTGTGCCAATTCACAACCATAAACCCTGATTTCTGTATAGTTTGGGTATAAATACCAATCCCTAGTCTTGGCTTGATCTGTTAGATGTAGAATTCTTTTAATATCTTCACTAATCATGGGTTGTATTGAGTTGTTAAGAATGTTCATGACTGGGTGAACAAACTTCTCAATGAACTGATTCTAAAAAAGTTCTTGTTGCTCTTTCATGACCAATGAAGTCGAAAAAATCATTGGCTACTGGTTTCCTGCATCATCAAGCTTCTGCATTGAAAATTTGAACTTATCTACTTGATAATAAAGGAACATGTAGATTAAAATGGAAGTGTAATTAAACATATACTCTTTGGAAAATTTTATAAATTCCTCATGAACTCTATCAACCAAGAATTGACTGAAATTGAATACAATGCATGGTTTACTGTCTGTGGAAAATATGGAGAGGAAGCCTAAAATGGGCTTATCTACCCACTGATCAGAATAATAACCCAAAATATGGGAAATTATAGATACAATTTCTTTAGCTTGATCAAGGAATATGGAGTAAGGATATGGAAGATTCTTCTTAGGTAGCTAGGCATTTTCAGGCAAGAATATCTCAAAAATTTTGGCTCTGGTAGCAAAATCTAGCTTCAGATAGAGTTGGGTGAGGGATTCTAAGGAGAAAGGAGCACTATTTTCCAAAGAGGAAGCTAGCATGATTTGATTTATATAATGGGCGATAATGATAAAGAGAATGTCACTATATGGGGCCATGATAGCTCTTTGGGCAAGGACATAACAAGCCTGACGTTTTCTGGTGAATTCAGGGGCTTGGAAGGTGAGAGGGAAGATATAATGGGGAAGGTTTGACTCCGAGAGTCCAATTTCATCAGTTTGGTCAGCATGCTTGTCTTCTAGCCAACAATACAACTCTAAAAAATAAGAGTCACATTGGGTTTCACTAATCCGATAATCTATGTCGGTTAAAGGGATGTGATCTAAATCTATGGAGGAAGGGATTAATGGATTAACAATCTTCTCTCAGGTTTTGCTCTTGGGAGGCATGATTGTATTAATGAAAGTAACAGTAAGAGAAAATATGGATTATAGGGAAATAGCTCAAGTTGAATGAATTGTTAAACAAAATACTGACAATTCAGATGAGGTTCAAATCGAGAGAATGCTTTGAAAGCTGTCAAGTTGTTATGTCAAGCTGTGAATAACAGAGAATTAATAGTAAAAATGAGGAAAGTGAGAGGATGAGCAGTAAAAGGAGGAAAATGATGGTTCCTGAAATCTTTTAGAAGGCAGAGCATGGTGAAATCCGTTGGAGGTTGCTAGGACCATTAAGTTTGAACGGTTAAGCGGGAAGTGTGAATTTGATGTGGAACAGTCATTTTCACCGGGAGAGCATTCAATTGGTTAATGGTTAGGCGACGTGGCGAAAGGTGAGAAGTGAAGGTATCATGGTGGGGATGCAGTGAAGCGGGCGAGGGGAAAGCAATTTCAGAGGGGGTAGTGGGTGGTAAATTGGATTGTAATGTGGTGGTGAGAAATTGGGAAAGGGTGCCATGTTAGGATGGGGCCTCGCAGAAGAAACCGCCTTTTATGGAGAAGGGGGGTGAAGGACAATACGGACCATGCATCACAAGAGGGAGATGATCTCGATGCTCTGACGACGTTATCCTTTAACCGAATACGACAAAGAGATTTGTCGATATACGCCTTATGATTTTTCCTTTTTGACTTAGGATCAAGGTGGAAAGTGAAATATTGAAAAAAAAAAACACTTTACCTTGTCATGCATATTTTTCCTTTTTTACAATGTCTTTAAACTTAGGATAAAATGGCATAGGGAAATATTTATAAAACCATCTAATTTACATACCCTTAACTAAGCTAACATTTTATTTTTCTAAGGGGTGCACTTAGACTAGCAAAACCCACATTATTTTCTTTTATAAAAAACTGTCTAACATATCCCTTATTCTCCTATTGATTCAAATTAAACAATTGAATCAATGTCATTTTCTACCTAACCAGTTATTTACCAAGATTACACTGTTTGGAAATATTTATTCTCTAACCTAATTTACATAAATTTAAACAATTTTAACCATGATTGTATTGTATGATTAAACAAATAACTAGTCATTGTGGCATTTTAAACAAGTTGCACACAATCTTTATTTATCAATGATGAAGAAAACTATCCATTAGTAGTAATTTAGAATTTCAAAACTTTAAGTATTATTTCTTTTTTATTTTTCTTTCTTTTGGTGGGGTTCAATCTTTTCTTCTTTTTCAATGACAATTGTTTACAATATAGGATTTCTTAGATAAAATACTCAATCACCTTGAGATCCTATAAATTATAGAACCATAACATCTATAACACACATAGTAGAAAAATAATCTGGTTTAGCAATACGAGTACTGAAAGAATTTCCTTCGGGTGAGGACCATAATATTTGGACTCCTTGTGGGTTGGAGGGTGGAGATGGCCTTCTCTAGATTCCCTTAACAACCAAGGCGAAGATTGTTCCTTGAATTCACGATAAGGAAAATCATGAATTCTCCTTGATTTTTTTTTTTTTCGGTTTCTACAATGAGTTTTGGACTCCCTTCATTGGGTGGAACTACTAGGTCTATATGATGAAAGGGTAGAGGTGAATCCTCTAGACACCCTTGTGTTTGGTTGAGGGTGGAGACTGAGGTCTCTAGAGTCTCTTATGCCTAATTGAGGGTGGATACATAAGTACCTAGATTCCCTTATCTTTATTGAGGGTGGAGGTGGTAGACCTCTAGATTCCTCAACTGAAGATTGACTACAATATATTCAACTCAGACTTTTGGTCTCATCCATTGAGCATACCTTTTGAATTCTAAAATCTAGCTTAGGGGTTATGGGGTTGCAAGAAAAACTGCAGTGCAACCAAATCTATAGTTGGGAAGAGAGATGCAATCCTGACTCAATTTCCCTGTCTTATTTTACGATAAGTATCTATCATAATTGAAGTGATCGATGAGTTTCATGTTTATATTGTTGGAATGGTTTATGTGCTAAATTCATTGTGTAAAATATGCCTTCTCATGGAATTGGAATTGCTCATGTTATGATTATACTTAGGCTATTGATTTGATTGTAGATGTTTGCATAATTGGATCCTTGCCTAATGCTACAACAAATAGCTTGTAATTTTATTATTATTATTATTATTATTACATACATACATACATACATACATACATACATACATACATACATACATACATACATACATACATACATACATAAGCATACAAACAAATAGCTTGTAATTTTATTATTATATATTATTATTATTATTATTATTATTATATACATACATACATACATACATACATACAACATACATACATCATACTACATACAACCATACATACATACATATCATACATACATATACTATATATATATATATAATATACTATATATATATATATATTATATATATAACTAAAAAATCATGTCGTAGTCAAACTCTTAAGTTAACAAATTATATGTATCACAGGGCACAACATAGTCATTGAGAGACTGACTGTAGTTATCATGGAAAACCATGGGCTACAAGGGCATAGATGAGCATTTTTAGATTTCTCCTGCACAACTTCCTGCTCCATATGTTTTTTTAGGGACCATGTTTACTTTATAGTTTTCCTTCTTAGCAGACCGAGGTCCAATCTTGTTTAGTTTAAAGATATCATATTCATTAGCTGTAAAAATAATTTCTGACTAAATTACTACGATTATGAAAACTTTTATAATGATTGTTGTTGTGTTTTCAAATAAAATATTGTGGCCAATTTGATGTGACTCAAAAATATTTTTATCCAAGAAAGAAATAATGATAAGAATGGCTACAAAAAAACCCTTCAAAATGAAATGGACTTCATTGTCATAGATACAATTAGAGCAGGAAACTACTTGCCATAACAAATAGCATGTTGATGTTAGCAATCAACTTGCGTTGAAAGGATGGCTTAGTTTTTTAAACTCTCTAAAAAATCACATTGACCATTATACCACGTTAGTGATGCTACCATGCTTCGTTAGTCGTAAAGTTTTTTTTTTCTCGCTAAAAAACTAATCTATTATTTACAATAACAGGAAAAACATTATAGTCATATAGTGTCTTCGCCAGAGGCTAAGCCTTGGTGTTCTGAACTGAGAGAGAACCTCATAGGAGCAGCCCTCACAGGGGCGCCATGCTTGAACACAACATCCTGCTTCTGACCAAAAAACATCCCACGCAGGGGTACTATGACTCTCAAAAAGGAGCATCCAAATCAAAATTATCCCACGCAGGGGCAGTAGACTACCAACAGAATTATCCCACGTAGGGGCAGCATAAAACAAGACCAGAAAAGCATTGGGATTACATGACATAAATCGAAAGCCGAAACAAAACCTGAGGGATGCTGGAGAGGGTGAAGCTAAGCGGAGGGCCAGCTACTCCTCCGGTTCCTCTTCGACCACCGGGCACCATCCAAATCTTTCAGCTTCCTCTACAGCGGGATGGGGACCCAGGTTGACGTCGTCCATCTTGGAAGTTGACGCCTCCTGCGGCTTGGGAGCTTGTTCTGCAACCATTCTTGGCACAGCTTCGACAAATTCTGAGCCCTCGTCCTGGTGCGTCTTTTTGCCGCGGAGCTCTTCACTTTCGGTTGGCGTTTCCTCCAGGAAAAGTACTGACACATGAGCATTGATGCGAGGTATATCCAACGAGCTACTGAAGGTAAAAATGGCCGAGCCAAAGGCCGACGAAGGAGCTGAAGGGTCTGGGCTGCAAGAGTCCACGAATTGGCTGGCTTGGATAGGCGTGGCATTAGAGAAGCCATGATAGCAGCATCGACAGCGATGGGGGTGAGGTTCCTGAGCAGGAGGCCGAGAGGACCCTCCCTGAGCCGAGCCTCGATGGCTAAGCAGGCGCTGTCGTGGCCTGACCATTCTTGCAACAGAGCCAAGGATAAGGAGCCGAGTGGGATAGGGAGGCGGAAATGATATAGAGGCGAGCGGGCGGCACTTGAAGGACTCCAATTCGCAACCCCCTCGCCCTTCAGATTTACAAACAGCGAACAGAGGGATGGTAGGTATGATCTCCTTGAGAGTTGAAGACCTGGCGGGAGCTGGAGCGACAAAGGCCAAGTGCTGAGCATGAACCAGCATGATCTGAGCCTCCCCATCACCTTTTTTAACCATTGTGACGCTACCTCGAACCTCGATTGCCATAACTGCTCGTTGCAGTCGAACCTACGGCGTGAACGGAGCATTGAATATGTTCCTGTGTTATACCTTGCCATATATCCCTTGGCGGCGATCGGGCATTGAATGCCTGCGTTACACTTGAGGCAGCACATGGCCAACATGTGGCTCCTCAATATCCTCAGTTGTGTCGCCCGCATCCGGGACAACTGCATCTCCTTGGATCAGACTTTCACATTCCTGGACCTGGAGATTGTTTGGAATGATCTCCGTGTTGCCTGATAGGAGGGACTATTCATTTTCTACCCCTATGTTGGCGAGGAGGTCAGCTACCTTGTTGCCTTCTCTTCTTATGTGATTGAAGGAGATGGCCCTGTTCTTGCGCAGTTCCTGTTCAATGGCATTCAGCCTTGCTTCGAGCCTCCAACTGGATGCGACTTTCCTTGCTTGTGAGCCATTCTGTATTCGCGTAGCCATGTTTATTAGGATCTGGGAGTCGCCTTCAAAAATCAGGGGTTGAAGGCATAGCTTCCCCGCGAGAAGGAGACCTTGCCAAAGCCCCTCGAGCTCTGCTGAGTTGTTGGTATCCCAACCAATGTTTCCAAAGTATACCTGCAAAGGAATGCCAGCATGATTTCTCAATATACCTCCAAAGCCAGCCACACCAGGATTTCCTTTGGAAGCCCCATCAAAGTTGACCTTGTATGAGTGTTTAGGGGGGGCGATCCAGAGGCTTTTGTCCTTGTTGCTGCTTTTAGAGGGATCATGCTTGGGAAGATCTTGAGGCAGATGCAGTTGCCAGTTGTCAAGAATGCTTTTCTCATTATCTGTAGAGGGGAGATCCTCCTTTGTCCAGGGTCGTAACATCATCGTTTCTTCGAGATTCCCACATAGTCTGTTCCATATGTCTTCATTGGGAGAGCGCTAGTTTTTGAAAATATGTTTGTTCCTTTCCTTCCAAATGCTCCATAGGACCATCACTGGTATGATGTTCCATAGATAGTTGAGAAGCTCACTTTTATAAGGGTTCTGTGGCCAATGTCTTATAGAGTTGATGATGTCATTCTCCATTTTGCATCGTTTTTGGCATCTGAAGCTCACCTTTTCCCATAGCTGATTTGCTAATGGGCAGGTGTCCAGGAGGTGTTGGAGAGTTTCTTCATTTTGATTGCAGTTGTGACAGATAGAGGGACCATGAAAGTTTCTGCTCCTTAGCTTATCCCATGTGAGGATTCTTTTGTGCCCTACCAGCCAGAGGAAGTGGGACATTTTGGGCCAGGGTCCCAGTCCCCAAATTTTACTCCATATTGGATCTGAGGGTGTGGTGATGTTGCCAATCAATTTATAAGCTTCGGAAGTGGTAAAGGATCCTTTGGGTTGGTATCCCCATCTAAGGATGTCATTGCCGGCAACATGCCTAATACTTCTTTTTCTTAACTCCTTCTCCAACTCCTCAGTCTCCCGTGGATTTGAGTTGTTGAGTATTTGATTACTCTGTCTCCATTTCCTGAATCCATGCTCTGCCTCCTGCATGCAAAATTGTCGGATTTTTTCCTGCTGCTGCTCTTTCCTGGTGGGAACCAGAGATGGATGAAGAACACTAGTGAGCTTGGGCATCTGGTTCCATGCATCTGTCCAGAATCTTGCTGTGTGACCATTTCGTACCTCCCAGAAGCTGTGCTATTGAATTAATTGAAAGTGTTGTTTGGCCGCATTCCAGATTAGCAACCCCTTGGCCGTGGGAGTGAATCTGATAAGCTCTTCCTGAGGTCTGTTGTTGGCATATTTGGCCGTCCAGATTTTGACCCAGGGTTTTTCTGGACTTGTGACCCATTGCCACCAAATTTTGGCGTTCATAATAGAATTGCTATGTTCTTGGTCCCTCAGCCCGATGCCTCCCTTGTCTTTGGGCACGCAGACAATAGTCCACTTAACCAGTTCCCATTTTCGATTAGTTGCTGAGCTGCCCCATAGAAAGTCACGTTGAAGATTCCTGACTCTTTTTAGAACCCATTTCGGCGTAGCCAGTATTGAGAAAAGGTAAAGAGGCATGGCTTGAAGGACAGACTTGATGAGCACTACACGACTGGCTAAGTTGAGAGATCTGTGCGTCCATAGGTTGAGACGGGAGTCAAGCTTCTCTATAAGAGTGCGCCAAGCTGAATGCTTTATGGCTGAAGCGGTGAGGGGAGCTCCAAGGTATTTATAGGGGAGGGTTGCAGAGGGAAAACCAAGGATGCGCATGACCGCAGCTTTGACAGAAGGAGGAGTGTGAAAGAAGAAAATCTGCGACTTGGAGCAATTGACATTGGTACCTGATGCTTCAGAGAAATCATTGAGAAGGGCTTTGATGCATGAGGCTTCCTGGACAGAGGGGTATCCAAATAACATGGTGTCATCAATGAACTGCTGATGAGAGGAGGCAGGGGTGTTGTGAACAGAGAGGCCTTTGAGCTTGTGGGAAATGAGGGCGTGTTTAATATGACGACCTAGACCCTCAGCCATAAGAACAAAGAGGAAGGGGGAAAGGGGGTCTCCTTGCCTAATACCACGAGAAGGTTTGAAAGGGCGTGAGGGAATGTCGTTAACTAAAATGGAGAAGTGAGTGGAGGTTATTAGACTCATGATCCAACGAATCCACATGGAACAAAATCCAAAGGCTTTTAACATATGATGAATGTACGCCCAGTTGAGCTTATCAAACACTTTAGAGAGATCCAGTTTGAGAAGCATACCTGCTTGCTTTGAGTGCTTGAGGGAGTGTATTATTTCATGCGTGAGGAGAATGTCGTCCATTATCTGTCTCCCTTCCACGTACCCCGACTGCTCTGGTGAGATGAGCAATGACAAGAGGGGCTTTAACCTGTTTGCAATAACTTTAGATATGACTTTGTAGATGACATTGCATAGAGAAATCGACCTGAATTTGTCAGGGGTGATGGAATCCTCCTCTTTAGGGATGAGGGTGATGAAGGTGGAGTTGAGGGAGGGGAGTAGCCAACGAAGAGCTCTAGATTCTTCTACAATCTGCCAGACCTCCTGCTTTATCATGTCCCAGAAGGTGTGAAAGAACGTGGTGGTGAATCCATCTGGGCCAAGGGCTTTACCTTCTTTAAGCTAGGACATTGCCTCATCCACTTCCTGGGGCTGAATCAGGCGAAGGAGGAGCTCATTATGTTCCTCCGTGATGAGCTTTGGCACATTGGTGATTATTTTCCCAATAGCTTGTTGTTGATCTTCTCCAAGCTCTTGGTGGACCTGCTGGAAGTGGTTGAGGAGGACCTCCTCAATTTCCTCATGCCTCTCTACTTTTACCCCCTCTTGATTCTGGATGAAAGGTATACTATTATGCATTCTTCTCTGCACCGTGGTTCTATGGAAGAATTTGGTATTATGCTCTCCCTCCTTCAGCCATCTGACCCAGGATTTTTGCTTCCAGTATATTTCCTCCTCCTTTCGCCTCTCCTCGAGCTGGCTGTGAATGCTTCTTTCCTGTTCCAGAGTTGCCTCCGTATGCCCCCTGTGTGATTACCTTTTGATGGAGATCCGCTAGTTCCTGATTCAAATCTTGTTGAGCCTTAAAAATTTTGCCGAAGGTCTCCCTATTCCATCTCTTTAGGTGATTTTTAAGAAATCTTAGCTTTTGTTGAAACTCGTACATTTTTGACCCTTCAGGAGGGATGAAGGATGCCCAGTGGTTTTAACAAAGTCCTTGAAAGTTGGGTGCGAGAGCCAAAACCCCTCAAAGCGGAAGGGTCTTTTGGTTAAGTCACCTGGTCTTTGCCATTGGAGGGCGATCGGCCAATGATCCGATCTTGTGTGCGCAAGAATTGCAGCTGAAATATCTCCTCCAAGATGAACCGCGTTGTCTGAGATGAGGAAACGATCCAGTTTGGAAGCAATCTGATGTTTGCCAGCTTTGCGATTGCTCCAAGTGAAGGTTCCGTTACAGAATGGCAAATCTATGAGAGAGGCAGTCTGGATGAAGTCCTTGAAGCGAGCACCTTCTTGATCCATTCTGCTTCTTCCTCCTAACTTCTCCTCTATCTTGGTGATCATGTTGAAATCTCCTCTGATAATCCATAGCAGGTGCCTGCGATTGCTGTTCAGAGCTTCTATAGTGTCGAGGAGCACTATTTTGGACCCTGTATCTTGCGGGAAGTATACATTTGATAAATTTCCATGAATATTTGTGCCAAGAATGTGGAAGACTGCCTGAATGAGGTGATGGGAGGCATGAAAATCTGTGAGAGTTACCGCTTGAGTATTCCATACTATAGCAAGCCCTCCTGAAGCTCCTGAAGCGTCAACTGCGACCGAGCGGCAGCCTGGCCAGGCTTTGGAGAGTATACTTTCTAGGGTAGAACTGTTGCACTTGGTTTCCTGGAGAAAGCACATTTGCGGCTTTTCCATTTTAATCATGTTTTTTAACATTCTGAGTTTTCCAGGGCTATTGAGCCCTCTTAAGTTCCATGATACTAGCTTCATGGTTCAGCTATTGATCAAGGGCTTATAGTACTTCGTCAATTTAGCATACCTTCCTGAATCTACCAGGAGTTTCCCAATCTCGATCGTTTGCTGAAGATCTGTTCTTATTCCTCTCTTTTTAGTATCTTTTGGGGGTAGACTGCCATCCCAATGACTTCCTGGTTGATTCCCCAGTTGGTGCTGATGATAGGCCCTCGAGATGACCACTTCCAGCTTGTTGAGTTGATTCTCGGGTATAGAATCGTATGCCTTCTGTTTACATGCAAGTGCTAATTCTAGGATATCTAGACCATTCAGATCTATGCTTTCTGGTTCTTCTTCCATTTGTTGCACTTGGATGCTACCTTCTATGTAGATCTCTGAGCCCTGGGGGAGGTCTGTCTTTCCATCGACTTCCATAGCCTTGTGTTTCTCTGGTGTCTCTTTCGGACTTTTGCTTAGGGTAGCTGATGTGATAATGGGGGGTTGAGACTTGAAAGGGGGAGGGGGATGGGAGGAGGAAGCATGCGGATCTGGGTTGGTTTTGGAGATCGAGGGTTGCTCATCGGAGATCTGATCAAGAATGCCGAAGCTGTTCTTAGATGCAGGGCCTTGGGAGTTATTTTGCGGGGGTTTGGACCCATTTGAGGGTTTCTTGTGCGAACGTCTTCGACTAGGGACTTTGGTGAAGCCATTCTGGGTTAGGGTTTCAGAGGGATCAGAGATATTGGCTTTGGCATTCAGAGGGCAGTCCCTGAAAAGATGCCCCAGAGCATGGCATTTTCTGCATCGAAAAGGTACCTGTTCATAGTCGAGAGGTTGGATCCATTCTTCATCTCGATGGGTGAGAGTAACCGATTCTGGCAGGGCTTCGTTCAGGCGCATGAAGACACATATGTGTGCATAGGAAATGAATTTGCACGATTTGGTATCTTCTGCCGCTTTGATGTATTCCCCCAATCCATTTCCTATGCCTTTGAGAATGTCTTCGTCCCAGTACTCATCAGGAAGTGAGTACATTCTGATCCAGACCGGTGCCCATGTGAGATCTTCCTTATCTGGGTTAAATCTTGGTATCCATTCCCTCAGATACAGTCCAGCTGAGTTAAAAAAGTATGGCCCTGATTCCAGAACCCTGATTTTGTCCTCTAGACAGAAAAAAATTGCGGTGAAGAAGCCTTTCGGCCCTAGCTGCAGAGTGACATCTCCTTTAGGTTTCCATTTCGCCGCTATCCACCCATTTAAGGTTCTCTCAGTCGGCCAAAACCCTATAAACTTCCCAATAAGGGCATGATCTCTCATTTACTCTATTCGCCTGTCAATCTTGTCTCCCGGTAGCTCTATTCGGGGCTGTTCCTTGGCCACTGGCCGGCAAGTTGTCGAAGATACCTTCGGGTTCCCTTCCGGTTCGTTCCTTCCATCTTGAGAGACTCTATCTTTGTCCTTCCGGTTTCCTATCTCCTCTTTTTCGTGTTGATGTCGTTTCCCCTTGTTTAGGATCTCCCTATCGACAGATCCAAAGATCACCGTCTGCTCAGGATCGATCTGCGACGGGGAGGGCTCTGACGCCCTCTCCTGAGAATGCGCCATTGAGCTGTCCTAATGCCCTGCTACTCTGTCGCGCTGCAGAGGATTCCGATCAGCCCGCGAGTTGGTACCGTGCTGTGCTGTCTGCGCCGTTGAGGAAAATCTCAGAACCCTAACCGCAGCCGCACCAGAGAAATTCATTTGTAAAAGGTCAGTCGTAAAGTTATCTTACATGCTTAAAATAAATATATACCAACATGAAAATAATAAGAACTGTAGTGAGTATTACCTTGAGCTGAAATACACCATATTGATTCCCTTGATCTTGATTATGAACCTACAGCCAGTTGTCAGGAGTCAAAAGAGACAAAGATTAAAGAACATGCTCCGCTATCCTAGATTAATCATACATCCAAACTGAATAGGACCAATTTAAATTTGGACGATGAGAATATGGAATATTTTTAGGACCTGAAAATTTGAAAAGTTAATATGTTTGTTCATGTTCTACTTCCAATACATTAAACCGAAATTCAACCCATTTTGAATTATTATAAGTTGCTCACTATAAAAAAAGAGTGTCAAGTGGATCTCTCTATATTTCTAATTGGTCACGTTTTACATGGTATGTAGCGTGAAAAGAGAAAATAGAGTTTTTTTTTAACACGGACCTATTCTTAACACTGTGTTTTCTACATGGGAACATTTCAAATGGGCCGATAGACTAGCCAACGATCACTTTTCCTGAAGATAGATCTTGACAAGGGTTATGATCAAATTGATTGGTCTTTCATTTAAAATATGTTGATTAATTTTGATTTTGGTCCATGGAACACCCTCTTTGTTGATGCACTGATATTTCTATTGTTAATAATGGCTTATCTCTATTCCCCTCATGTACCCATGTGACATGGATACCCCTTAACAATTTATTTTATGCTTTGATGAAGAATTATTTGGGTTATTTGTTAAGATTTTTCTTATCTCCAATGATATATTTAAAACATTGTTCTCTTGAATTGTTCAAATATGTTTAATAATTATTTATAGGTGAATCTCTCAACTAGGGCTCAGTTGATGGATGTCTTCCACTTTAACACTTTATTCTCTACTTTAAGTGTATAGACCCCAAGTGATGAAAGCTCTAAACATATGGGACAACATAGATTCTGTTAATTTGAATGATGACCAGCCAAAAATCTTATCTGGGCCAAAAGTTGAAGGAAAACAATAGGAAGGGAGTGTTCCTCCTTTTTATGTTAGCCTAAATATTCTTGATAAGATCCTCCATAATTCTATATTAGATTCAGGGGATTCCCACAACTTAATGCCTAAAGATGTTATGGAGAAGTTAGGACTTGATATTTCTAGACCTTACAAAGACCTATATTCCTTTGATTCTAGTAAAGTAAGATGTCTAGGTCTCATCAAAGACCTACGTGTTACTTTAGATCAAATCCCAACCAAAAGTCTGGTAATGGATATAGTGGTTGCAGATATTCCCCCTATGTATGGCATGTTGTTGTCACGCTCTTGGGGAGAAAAATTACAAGGAACCCTACAGATGGATATGACCTTTGCCACCATACCAGTTTCTAGGTAGCAAAGAAGATTATATAGGGAAACCTTGATGAAATTGATGGTGAGTAGTGAAGAGAAATCTCACAACTATCCTCTTTATTCTATCCACTTAGATTTAGACTCTTTCATTCTTTATAATGATGGAGACATAAACACTCAGGTGATCAAAGCAAAAACTGAGATTCCTAAAATAAATCCAAAACAAACCCAAATAATAGAACAAAACACTTTTCTAGAACCTCTTTGGAACATGAGTTTTGATGGATCTTGTAGCAAATATGGTTCTGGAGCAGGAATTTGGGTAGTAAACACAGGAAATAATCATGCTGAAGGAAATTCATACAAGCTCAACTTCTAATGTACCAATAACATAGTGGAGTATGAAGCCCTTATATTAGGATTGCAACTGTTGAAGCAACTAGGTACCAAGAGGATCTCCATTCAAGGAGATGTTGAGTTAGTTATAAAACAAATTAAAGGACATTATTAAGCTAAACATGCTAGAATGATAGCATACATAAATGTTGTGCTTGATTTTCTAGAGAGTTTTTTGGATTATGACCTTTCTCCAATCCCTAGAAAACAAAATATCATTCCAAATATTCTGTCCTTTTCAGGCAGCTCCTCTAAAATTCCTTACCCTAATCGAGAATATATAGTGGAAGTGAAACATTGACCAGTTGTACATAATAGCATGAAGTATTGGCAGGTGTTTGGCAGTGATAAACAAATTGAAAGTTTTATGCAATATAAAGATGAGTTTCAAGATGATAGTATTGATTTGGAATTTGAAGTAGAAAATCAAATAGTTTTACATTCTAATATAAAAAGGCAGATAGAAAAATTAGATGTAAATATACATATAGATAAAGTTGTAAATAAATTAGAATTGCTTGAGATAGATCCAGAAACGGAAGAATTTAAAACGCTTCAGCTAAAAGATAATATTTTACCTAGAGGTCTTGTTCCACTAGAAGAATTATTTGATTTCAATGATGTGGAAAAAAAGCCTAAGATTGAGCCCACGGGAGAAGCAATAGAAGAATGTAACATAGGCAGTAAAAAAGATCCCAAAATCATAAAGCTATCTAAATCACTCCCAACTACTGAAAAACAAAAATAGATTGCTGTATTCAAGGAATTCAGTGATGTTTTTATCTGGAGCTATGAAGATATGAAAAAATATGATACAAAGATTATACAACGCAAAATTCCAATTAAAGAGGATCATAAACCATTTAAACTAAAACTTCGAAGAATAAATCCTATACTAATGCCTTTAATTGAGAAAGAAATTAAAAGAATGTATGACTTTAAAATCATAGTTCCTCTTAGGTACTCTAAATGGGTTTCCAATATTGCGAACTAGGAAGAAAATAGGTGAAATCAGATTGTGCATAGATTTTCGAAACCTTAACAAAGTTTCCGTAAAAGACAACTACCCTTTACCAAAAATGGATCATATTCTACAGAGAGTAGTTGGGTCTTCTAGGATTTCTTTATTAGACGGTTTCTCGGGTTATAATAAGGTTTTAGTTCACCCTGAGGATCAAGATAAAACATCCTTTTCTACTCCATGTGGCACCTTCATGTATGTGAAAATTACCTTTGGGTTAATGAATGTTGGAGTCACATTTCAAAGAGAAATGGATATTGCTTTTGCTGATGAAATTGGAAGGTTTATTGCGATCTATGTAGATGACGTTAATGTCTATTGTGATCTATCTATTGCCTCTTGAGGGTTGGAAAGTGTCAGAGGGAGAGCCATTGACAAGAATGGAGAAGAAGGTCATGGAGACGAGGGACATGATCTATTGAATCTAGTGGATGCTAAAACCAAAAGCTAGGACGATGCTTTCGGTGTAATCCTAATTGAGCTTGTCAAAGGCCTTGGACATGTCTAACTTTATGAGCATTCCATGATTTCTTGATCCATTTGAGAGAGTGGATGGCTTCATGTTCTATAATTATGCCGTAAAGGATATGTCTTCCTTCAACATAGTCAGATTGCTCTAGGGATATAGGGGAGGGGAGAATGGGGCTTCAAACTGTTAGCAATGAATTCAGTGATGATTTTGTAAATAACATTGCACGGAGTTATGGGATGGTATTTACCTGGTGATGTTGCATTGTCCTACTTGGGTATCAAAGCTAGGAAGGTGGCATTGAAGGCTGGAAGGATGTTTTTGTTGATCCTTGATACTTCAACAACTGCATGGATTTCACTATCAAGGAAGTGACAAAATTTTTTGAAGAAAGTGACTGGAATCCATATGGTCCTGGAACCTTTCTTTCTTCCATCTGGTGGAGGGCCTCCATAATCTCTGTTTCTAAAACAAGGCTAATAAGCATTGTGTTCTGATCCTCGGAAACTAGTTTGGGGATGTTTGTTGTGATCTGGTTGATGGATTCCCTACATTGAGGAAGAGGATCTTACACAATATTTGTAAAGTAAGTTACCAGTTCCTTCTCAATGTCCTCATGTTTCTCCATGGTTTTTCCTGCTTCATTACGAAGAGAGGTGATGTGATTTACAACCTTATGTTGTATTGTTGATCTGTGGAAGAATGAGGTCTTTCATTCCTGTCTTTGAGCCAACTGATCTTTGATTTTTTCTTCTAGTATATATCCTCTTATTTGTAGCGTTCCTCCGGCTATTTGGTAAGAGTTGCTTCCTTCCCTTCAGCCTCCTCAGTGTGTTCATTCAGAATAATCTCTTATTGAAGGGTAGACATTTCCTTTTATAAAGTACGTTTTTCATGGAAGATGTTGCCCAATTGGTCCTTGTTCCGCTTTTTAGGAGGAGTTTGATCTGTTTGAGAGTTTTTTGGAAAACATAGAATTCAGATCCTCTGATGTTGCTCATTCCTTTCCACTAACTTTCAATTTTATATATGAGAATGGGATCTAAGAGTCAGGATTGTTCAAACCTATAGGTGCACTCGAGGGGCTTTCCAAATGTTCTCCATGATAGTGATATGGGTCATTGGTTTGATCTCAATTAAGGGACAATCTCTGCAGAGAGCTCATGACCTCCAGTGATGATTTGTCCTGCCACCAGAACGAAATATAGGTGGGAGGAAATCTACACCAAACACCCTCTTTTGTTATTCCAAGTGAAGAGGCCATTGGTGGTCTTCATGTTGACCATTCTTTTTTGTTCTATGAAGTTCCTTAGGTCGTCATATTCAGGCTCTAAATGTTGCCTACCTCCATTTTTTCTCTCAATGAAGTGATGATGTTGAATTATCCTCTCATTATAAATTTGTATGGTTATAGTTGGTCCTTTAAGGAGTGTAGTTTCTTGAGCATGTCCTTTTTTTGGATGGGGCTTGAGGTCCATATACGTTGGATAGGAGTCCATGCAAATTTGTGCCTGGAAAATGAAAGGATGCGGTGAGGACAAAAGGATTCATAGGAAGAAATTCCATACCTATTTGTGAGGGATCCTAGGAAATCCTTAAACCACCCAAAGCTCCTTTTGCATCCACCATCATGCTTCAAGGTTTCTTCTATAATTTTTCCATTATGGATTCAAATTCCTTAATGGAGAATTTTGCTTCTTTGATTAACAGGATTTTCAAGAGATCCAATTGGATATTTTGCATAGAATACTTTGCTTGGAGGGGTTATTCAGATCTTGTGTGTTCTAAGAGATTATCTTCATGGGATAATATTGGTTTGAGAGGAGTACATATTTGATATCTTGTATTTTCCTAAGTCAACCAACATCCTTCCTAAGGTGTCCAATCTCTGAAGTGTTGATTTTCGTCCTCTTTTATTGAAATCTTTCTTCCTCTTCTTTCCATATTTGGTGGTGATGGTTTGAACCCCTAGACACATTTTGGCTTTGGATTTTTGTAGCATGATGACCAGAAGTTTGATATGTTTGGGAGGGATGGTGCTCATAGAATTCCCACAGCAAGCATCTTCTGGGGCCATTGGATATAGTCCTCCAAGATCAATAAATTACTCGTCCTCGACCATTTGGATGTCCTCTTGTTGTTGTGGAGTGCCCCACTAATCTGTGATGACAACATCCATTGATTTTTTTTTGTCTTACCTTATGGTTGTTCCAAAGGATCCTCTGGAAGGTTGCATAATGCCTCAATGCTATTACTGGTAATTTGACATTTGGGAGCTATGAAGGTGCTAGATTTCTTGGTGTGACATTGCTTGGAGGGGATCTCCATGAATCCATCAACATCTACTGGGCTAGAATTCTTTGGGTCTAGTTGGGATCATTTAAGGGACAATCCCTAAATAGCTTCCCATGTTGGTGGCATTTCCTACCCTAAAAAGGAGCATGTTTGTAGTCTAGGATATGAAACGAGTCTCTATCTTCCGACTCTAGGGAAATGGATTCCAAAAGGGATCTAAAGATGTTCATGCAGACATAGATTCTAGCATAGGAGGTTTAGAACCTTGTCTGGTTTGCTATGAAAGGAAAACAAATTTTCCAAGATTGTTTCCAATGTCTTATAGAGTTTTTGGATCCCAATAATCGTATGGCAAGGATAACATGTGGATCCAAATGGGAGCCCAAGAGAAATCTTCTTTATCCTGATTAAACCTGGCTATCCATTATCGCATGTAAAGAACAATTGAATTGAAGAAGTAAGGATCACCTTCAATGACCTCTTTTAGGTATGCTTGGTTAGTGAAGAACACCGTGAAGAATAGCTTGGACTCGAGATTGATGTCATAGTTTGCATTAGGTTTCCAACTCTGTGCAATCCAGTGCAGGAGGGCCTTTTGATTGGGCTAGATCCCAATGAAGCTTTAGATCAGGGTGTTGTCTTCCATGAACTAGATATTGTTGTTAAGTATTGTCGGGGGAACATGGATTCGCGGTATCTCCAATGATTTAGTGAGGCATGTGCTAGTATTTCCTCAACAGAGGTTGCAAATTGTTTTGGCTCTGCGTAGGTCGATGAAACCACAGGGATTGCATCAATTGATTTGGAGTTTTGCAGATCAACTTTTGCAAAGTTTGGTAGGCTCGAAGAGAGTCTAGGGTCAGTTGCATTATGCTAGTTGAGATGCCAAGGGAGGATGGAGGGACTAGCCTACCCCCCCCCACTCCAAGAGTCGACATGTAAGATGGGGATCAGATGCAGACGAAGATTAGGGTTCTCAGAGAAGGATGAGATACATGGATTAAGGTTCATAGGAGGGCGAGGTTGGAGAGCTCATGGAACAGCTTCGATAGAATTCCATGTAAATATGATATCACATGTTTCATATTGATACGATAATCATAAAGAAAATGGCATTTATGAGGTCGTGGTTCAGAAAGCAATCTTGCTTGATTATAAAATTTTGCATTATTTAAAGAGAGGGCCATAAAATACAAATTTTACAATTTAAATCAATTTTCAATTGAAATATTTATATGTTTATATAAAAACGCAAAATTGAAGTTTTGATATAAGTTACTTGCGATTAATTAATTTAAATAAACTATAATAAATGTAGTTATAAATTAAATTGCTAATAAATATTAATAGGTATCAACTCACTATAAATATAAAGCACTCTTTTCATGATATATCTCATATTGCCGAAGATTAAAAAAACCAAAAAAAAAAAATAAAAATTATTATTATTATTATTAAAATGAATAATATATAAATTAAACATAAATATATTTAAAAAAACATGTTTAAATTAATAATAGACTTTGTAACAATAACATGGCTTATCAATGTATGGCATTGTACCTTAAAAAAATAACATGACTTATTAATACCACATGTATAAAACCGATAACTCATTAATGACATTTATTTATATGAATTTTTTCCAAGTTATTAATTTAATTAAAAAATAAAAGAATAAAATAACCATATATAAATATAATTCTAGATTCAAAATTCCTATCCATAATTTTGGAACCCATCACCTTCTTAGAGTTATTATTTTGTGAAAAAAATGGAAACATTATTATTGGTACATATTACTTGGTAGAATGAATATATAACTATATTTATAATTATGTGGGTTAAAATAAAAACTATATTTTATTTTGTTTTCAACCCAAGTAATTATAAATATAGTTATTGAGCCTTAGCCTTATTCTACTGCCTTGTATGATGTGTAACACTACAGCCAATATGATGTCTAAATTTTGATTATATCAACAATCAAACAAACAAAAAATTAACTATACAAATATTTAAATAATATCCACTCATAAACAAATTTACACCTGGAAAAATAAATCCTCCCCAAAAAATAGATCCTTGCTTTTAAGATAAATCTATACTGATATATTCATTCATTCTACCCAGTAATATGTGCCCATAACAAAGTTTATTTATTTTTCACAAAATAATAAATCTGAGAAGATGATCGGTTCCCAAAGAACGGATAGGAATTTTGAATGCGTAACTCATACACAAAAGGTCAATTAAATGCTATACTGATGAAGAGACCTAAGACCCATGAACTGTGAATCACTTTACTAGCGATATAGCATTATTTACACTGCTGAGCAACGTAGAGAACAGAGAACGCAAAAGGCGCGCGCATCAGAAAATCCACCCTCCTTATATGCGCGGCGATGGCCGAGCAGTATTAAAATGAATGTCTCGCGCTCTATCTCTTCAATGCTTTAGCCACGTATTCAACTACACGTTTCACCATCGCTTCTTCATACCTGCAGAGAGTCCGGGAATGTGAAGAATTGATGTACAGACCTACAATTGAAGAAACATTAAGCGTATAAACGATGTAGAAACCAATAAAAATAATTAAGAACAAAAATAAAGATGAGGAGGCAAGAGTAAGTTACCAACCCGTTGGTGTCGTCTTGCAGTGACCACCCAGAGAGATTGGACAGTGCGAAGAGAGCAGCCTTCCACTCATGGATTTCTTGCGAGCTGTATTCCCCACGGCTCTCATGCCCCTGGAATGCCTCAGCAAATGGACCACCATGAGATTGATCTGGATGCCGAACTTGAGAAGGACTGACATTGTAAAACAGCGGGACGGCTATGACCGACCCCTTCTTCCCCTTTTCCTGTACTTGGCGTGCGATAAGAGAGACTTCTCGGAGGCACGATGCAGATTCTGCGTAATTGGTAGAGAATATGGGAATCAGAATGCGACTGTTCTCAATAGCGTGGTGTAAGCCTATGGAGATGTCTTTTCCCCTCGGAAGATCATATGTGTCAAGGAATACTCGGAAACCTGCGCTGTCGAGGGCGTGGTACAGATGGTCAACGAAGCCTTTTCTCACATCACGGCCTCTGAAGCTGAGAAATACGTCGTATCCTCTGTTGGTCGTCCTCTCTCTTCCGCCATTAGAATGGAAGCAGTGAAGGAGGAGATGAATGGTGGCCACTGCAATCACAATTGAAGCGAAGAAGTAGGTGATGTATAGTGGGGTGAAGGAGGAAAAAAACACGGCCTTACAGAACATGACTGTTTCAGATTGATGAAGGAAATTCATATGTATTCAAACAAAATGCGTAGAGTTTGTCTGATATCTTCCCCTACGACTTTACTCGTTTCACAGCCGGAGCTAAGAATCCTATGCCTTACATTTGGCCAATAAATCCAAAAGCTTTGTTTTGAGTTTTGGGTGCATGCACTTGTTCCTACAGCCCGGGTACACATGGTGCGGGTGCTATGACTCCAGTGGTTTTACACCCGGAGATGAGGATCTGGGTTTTACAGTTTGACAAAAGTAAGCTATTGATGTGACACTGACAAAAGTAATCTTACGTTGGTCTGACAAAACTCTTACGTGAATACTAATCTTGCGTTGGTCAACAAAAGTCTTTAGTCATCCCACCGCTGAAGCTGAGAAATTTCCTCCTACTACGATTCTCCAGAACTTTTTGTCTACGACTTTAGTAATATTAACGTTTATGGTAGCCTTACAGTTGGTCCCACAGCTCCAAAACTTTATTTCGGAGTTGACGCTTATACACGACTTTGGGGCTTATACTCTCTTTTGAAATTCCAAAACAGATTTATGGGTCAAATTTGTAGCACCTCCCCGATTTGTCTTAACAGTTTCCAGAAAGGAAAGGATTTTGATAATTTTGCAAATTTTCGATATCGTGACAGGTAATTTTTCTCTCAAATTCTATCCTTAACTCAGAGATATAATTTTATATTGAGCTTTGTGTTTATAGGCCAGTTACAAAGTGCTCTGATTTTTTATTTATAAGTTAGTTTCAAAATTTAATTTTAGAGTGAATAATATATATGTATTAGATATTATTTTGGGATTTAACTGTGTTAACTAAGTTATTCATTTATGACCACTGTCATTGTTATGAGATTTATTTATAACCATTTTTATGAGAGGTTGTCGTTATTGACTAATTTCTCAAGATTTTTGAATAGTTAACTTTGCACTTATTGCATCTAGTTTGAATAGTTCACTTACCATTCATTGCATCATCGGGTTTGAATAGTTCACTTACCATTCATTGGGTTTGAATAGTTCACTTACAATTCATTTCCATTCATTGGGTTTGAATAGTTCACTTACCATTCATTTCCATTCATTGTTTCATCTGGTTTGAATAGTTCACTTAGAAGTGGGATTGAAACTAGTGAAATAAATCACATAGGGTCAATCATCACTTCCGGGGCTTGCACCGGGTAAACCGGACTTCCCGGGAGGTCACCCATCCCAAATGGCCTCTGGTTCAAGCGCCCTTAGTTATGGAGTTTTACCTTCAATGAAGCCCACTTAGCTTGCTCACAGTTAATGGGTGGAATAATGTTGTCATTAGCCATACACTAGATAAAATATGAACAGAATTGAAAAGAAGGAGATGTAGCTCACAGGTGAGGCCTGCACCTGGAGACTACACTCAAAACAGAGAGATCACTCTCGTACACTCTATTACCATCAATGAAAAGATTACATCATTAAATACAACTTTAGAAATCAGGAAGTTGCAACCAAACTCCTAAATTCTAGAAACAAATCCTAAACTAAGGAGATATGTTACAACTATGTAACCATTTATCCATTAATACAAAATAATATTTAATTATTTTCAACTCCCCTCCTTAATGGAGAAAGGGTTGTCCTAGACTCCTAACATCCCTCTAAACAATTCAAATTTCATACGTGCAAGAGGCTTTGTAAAAATATCAGCCACATTGTCACAAGTTTTACAATATCGAACAATAATTTCTTTTGACTGTACTTTCTCTCTGATAAAATGGAGCTGAGTGTCTATATGTTTGGTGTTTTTATGGAACACTGGATTGTGTGCCAATTTAATGGTGCTCTGGTTGTCGCTTTTGATAGGGGTGGAATTCTTCTGTTCTTTTCCTTCATCATTGAGAAGCCTTCTCAACCAGATTGCTTCACACGTCGCTGCACACAATGCTTGATACTCAGCGTCACACAATGACAAAGCTACAATACTCTGCTTCTTGCTGCTCCATGCTATGACCCCGGATCCTATACTGAATGTGTAACCTGTGATGGACTTTCGATCATCCAAGTTACCTGCCCAGTCTGAGTCTAAAAAACCTGCTAGAGTAACATCAAATGCGTTAGTGTATAAAATACGATAGTAAACAGTACCACAAAGATACCTTAACACGCTTTTTGCTGCTATCCAGTGACTTTCAAGCGGTTTTGACATAAATTGGCTCAACACACTTACAGAGTATGCTAAGTCAGGTCTGGTTGTTGTAAGATATATCAAGCTGCCAACCAGCTGTCTGTACATTGTAGCATCAACCTCTTTAGTGCCATCGTCACTTCTCAACTTCAGATTCTGCTGCAAAGGTGTCGTTGCTGATCTACACTGATCCATACCAAACTTTTCCAACAAATTTCTGGCATACTTCCTTTGGGTAAGAAAAGTTTGCCTAGTATCTTTGCATACTTCTAGTCCCAGACAATAATGAAGGCTTCCGAGATCTTTCATCTCAAAAACTTGTGCCATAAGCCTTTTGATTCCTCTGATTAAATCATCTGCATCTCCTGTTATAATCATGTCATCTACATACAAGGAAATCAAAATAATCTGCCTCTGATTATTGTACTTGGTATACAAATTTGGGTCATTTAAACTTCTGAGAAAGCCATGCTCTAAAAAGAAAGAATCAACCTTTTCGTACCAAGACCTAGGTGCTTGCTTTAAACCATATAAAGCCTTTTTCAATCTGCAAACAAGATGTTCCTGCCCCTGCTCTACAAATCCTTATGGTTGTAATAAGTAAATTTCCTTTTTTAAATCACCATTTAAAAATGCATATTTAACATCAAGCTGGTGTAATTCCCAATTACATTTAGTAGCTAAAGCAATAAGCATTCTGATTGTATTTAACTTTGCTACAGGTGAAAAAGTATCATCAAAATCTATACCTTCCTACTGTGAATATCCTTTTGCAACCAACCTAGCTTTTAATTTCTCTATACTTCCGTTTGCATTCGTTTTTTGTTTAAACAACCATTTACATCCTATGGGTGTTTTATTCTTAGGCAGCTCAACTAAATCCCAAGTATCATTTCTAAGAATTGATTCCATCTCTTCATTCATTGTAGCCCTCCACTCCTTAAATTGACTAGCTTCTTTATAATTAGTGAGCTCTACAATGTTCAAAACATTTGACATCAAAGCATAGTCTCTCAATTTTAATGGCTTTTGAGTCTTCCTAACTGATCTCCTTGGTAGGGGACTTACCTCAAACTTGTTTTCTTCAACTATAACTGGGCTTGCATTATCACCTTCTTCCTGTTCTTCTTTTTGCTAACTACAAAGGCACTTCAGCCACAAAGGTGATAAAAGATCAGGCTCACCCAATCTGAGCTCTGATACCAAGATAAAATATGAACAAAATTGAAAAGAAAGAGATGTAGCTCACAGGTGTGACCTGCACGTGGAGACTACACTCAAAACAGAGAGATCACTCTCGTACACTCTATTACCATCAATGAAAAGATTACATCATTAAATACAACTTTAGAAATCAAGAAGTTGCAACCAAACTCCTAAATTCTAGGAACAAATCTTAAACCAAGGAGATATGTTACAACTATGTAACCATTTCTCCATTAATACAAAATAATATTTAATTATTTTCAACTACACCAAGTTAGTATATGAGATCCTTGTGAGACAAGAGGCAAAGAACCTATCTCCTCACAGCCATTTGACGAAAATATACATACTCTATCCCTCTAATTTTAAACCTGTAACTTTAAAAAAAAAACATATACTCTTCACCATTAAACCAACTCAAACAATATATTATTAATTTAACTTTAATTAAAACATTAAACTTATACTACAACTCCAAAACTTTATCTTCTACTTTGGGCCTACACAGCAGCTCCAAAACTTCATCTCATATTTCGGGCTTATACACTTGATCAACGTCCCACGCATCCAAAATTTTATTTGGGACATTGGACTTAAACACTTATCCCACAACTCCAAAACTACATCCAGGACTTTGGGCTTGTACACTTTGGTCTCAAATATGAGTGGAATTTGATGAGAAAATGATTTGTAACAAGTTGATTTTCCCACCTAATGCAGTTTAAAAATTGATTAAATCATTAAAAATTCTTCGTTAAAACTGTGAAGATGAGTCGAGGAGTTATGGAAACAGTCAAATTTCATAGATAAGTTCGTTTTGAAATTCTTACCTTAGTCTTGCAACTTCAAAACCTTATTCGAAACTTTCGGCTTATACACTTGGTCTCACCTTTCAAATCCCATATTGGATGTATGTGCATGCCCACCGGCTTGTAGATCACTTGGTCTCACCGCTCAAATCCCATATTGGATGTATGTGCATGCCCACCGGCTTGTAGATCACTTGGTCTCACCGCTCAAATCCCATATTGGATGTATGTGCATGCCCACCGGCTTGTAGATCACTTGGTCTCACCTCTCAAATCCCATATTGGATGTATGTGCATGCCCACCGGCTTGTAGAACCCATGGATCTATTATCCTGATTGATGGATGCTAATTATCTTGGACTGATCGTTTATAAACTGAGTAGCCTGCTTAAATTCTCAGTAATACGTCGCATCAAAATTATTCCACATAGCCTGGTTAAATTCTCAGTGATACGTACCATCAAATTTATCTTTAGTGGCGCTTTCACTGGTTTGAAGCGCCACTAAATAATTATTCCACATAGCCTGGTTAAATTCTCAGGGATACGTCCCATCAAAATTATCTTTATGTCGCAATAACAAATTGATATCAAAACGCAACTAAATAATTATTCCACATAGCCTGGTGAAATTCTCACGCATACGTCCCATCAAAATTATCTTTATGTCGCAATAATAAATTGATTTATAGAACATAATAAATGATAAGATTATTATTATTATTTTTAAATTGGTTAAGATATTATTACAATAGTATAATTATATTACAAATATTATTGTGGTTAATATAGTTCAAAGTTTCATAAATATAACAAGGTTCTATAGCTAGCATTAGCATTATTGTCACTTAGTTTAATTATTAAATTTTGAAAGATATGAATTCACTGTCACATTTGAACAAGAGTTTTTTTTTGGAAGAAAAAGCATCATAGGTTATATTAAGCCAATGTAAAAGCCACGATTGGGTACACAAATGGAGACATGAGCATCTCTGGAACAAGTCATAAACAGAGAGAGCCTTGTATAAGAAGATAGATAGAAACAAATAACAGAAGCACATAGAAACATATGATGTTACATTGTAATCAAAAAGTGTCGGGCGCCTGTAGCATATTAAAAAAAAAAGAGCAAATACAGGGCAGAAAGGACTTATACCCTGCCGCCTGTAATATAATAATAAAAAGAGCTAATACAGGGCAAAATGGACTTATAGGGGGCCCTGGAGTCTTTGAAAATTTTATGGTTCCGCCACTTCCAGGCAAACCAAATCATGATGACAAGGAGAGGGCGACATGATTCACATTGTGTAGCCCACCATTGAAAGGCTGCATGCACAGAAGCAAAGACAATGTGAGAAAAATCAAATAAAATAGCAAGTTCATACCAAATTTCCTGTGTGGAGATGCATTGAAAAAACATGCGTAGATTTGTCTCCTCTGCTGACTCGCACATCGAGCACCTACTGGGGCCATGCCAGCTCCTCTTTCTTGGATTATCCCATGTTAGATTTCTGTTGTTGAAAACCAGCCAGGCAAAAAGATCTTTCTTGGAGGGCACCCTGAATTCCATAGAGACATCGGAAATATACATGCAGTGCCCATAGCCTTTGTGATTATGAGATCAGAATAGATGTCTTTGATGCGGACAGAAGTAGAATCATTGGGCGTGAACCAAAACAAATGGTCAGAAAGACCCTCGCGCACAATCCCGCATGACTGTAAGGAGGCAATGACCATGTCCCGAGAAGAAGAGTGTACAGCCGACAAGCCAACTTCATCTGCGAACTTCCAAATGGGGGAGAGGCCCGACCAGTCCAAAATGAGTTTATCCCAAGTGAAAATACCCATTCTGTGTAAGGAAAAAATTAAATCTTCAGAAAGATAGAAGCTGTGTTTACAGGCGATGGGATCAAGACCAATGAGGATCCTGTTACCAGTGTGGATCCTCCATCTAAGTTTAGACGAAAAGAGTTTCTCAACTTTCTTGACACTGAGCCAAATTGTCAATCCTCTTTGGATTCCCATGGCACCTTTCCTATACCAGTACTCTAGGCCCTTACCTTTCAAATATTTCTGTTGTATAGTCTCGCTCCATGGCCCGACCCCAAAGATCCCTCTGCAAAGCGATTTTCATAATAAAACCTTACCAAAAATTCTCAGGTCCTTTAGACCCCGGCCCCCCAGATTCTTTGGCAAGGAAATCTTGTCCATTTTAGACAAATGAAACTTTCTCTGTTTGGAGCTACCTCCCCAGATGAAGTTTGTCGTGATCGATGTCAACTTATGGATTATGCTAATCGGAAGGAAAAAAAGGTGTGCCCAATAAACCGCCATTTCCAATAGAATAGCTTGTGAGATCGTGACCCTACCCACCAAGGATAGACTCCTGTATTCCCATACAGAAATTGCTTTTAGGTGAAAACCAAAGTATTTGATGCCATGTTTGAACGAAACCGGTTCAATACCAAAGCGCTGAGAAATCCAGGCCACTGTCTCCAAGTCAACATCATTATGATAAAGCAGAGATTTTGCTTTGTTTATGAAGAGACCGATAGCGCTGTGGAATATATCCAGTATATCTTTGAAGCAAGACCACGAAGATATGGAAAGCATAGCAAATAAGAGAACATCGTCTACAAAGAGATTGTGAGAAACATAAATGTGTCTGCAGATCTTGATGGCCTTAACTCTATCATTAGCCACCACTTTGTTGATATGAATACTTAGAGTATTCATGACGAGAATGGACAAAAGTGGAGACAGAGGACATCCCTGTTGCAGTCCTCTTTCAGCTTGAAAAAAATGAGAGGGGAACCCATTAACAATAATTGCATAGTTGACATTCACAATGCATGCCATAATCCATCGAATATTATATGACTTGAGACCGATCTTAGCGAGCAGGCATTCAATGATGCCCCAAGTTATATTGTAGATATTATTGCTTAATTTAAATATAGTTAAATTATAGTAAAAATAATAAATACGTGCATGAATAAATGAATGATGTGTTTTTCTGTGGCCATATAGTACTGTTAACAGTAATGGACTTATAGTATGTGGATTTTGGAATCAAAATCCTAGAATCATACTTCCAAAACAAAAAATGTTTCTATCTTATTATACATGCCTACTTAGTAGAGTGGGGAAGACATTGTTACATGGACAATGAAGGATTAAATTTCTTACTTAGTAGAGTGGGGAAGACATTGTTCCATGGACAATGAAGGATTAAATTGCCTACTTAGTAGAGTGGCGAAGACATTGTTACATGGACAATGAAGAATTAAACCCAATGCCAAAAATTTCCTCGCTTGAGTGCCCCACCAAAAGAGTGACGCAAGGGCATGATAAAAAAAATCCAAACCAGAAAAGGGAACAATCTCTCTAATCAAGCCAAATGACACAAAACAATTAACGCTACTAAAAACATTGATAATTCACCATAAGTCTATTAATTTTATAGAAATTTGAAAGAAAGTAGTAACTCATTAATATGTGTGATTCTTGATTATGAAAAATAATAAAAAGTATCCATTTGTAAAATTTGAAAAACAATGAAATTTTATGTATAACGTGGAAGAAGGCTAAACGTTAAAATGTTCTTTTAACTATTTTTTCATAGTGAGAGACTATTTGCGAAAAAAAAAATTAATTGACCGAAGAAATTGTTGTCTTTAATGTAAAAATGAATTCAACAACTTCAAAAAACCATTACAACTAAATTGTACAATGTTAACATCTAATATTTATAATTCCATTAATCCAAAATTATTCTTCTTAAATTTTAAGTTAAAAATAATAAATTTCTCTTTTTATTAAGCATTTAAACTATAGTTATAAAAATAGTCAATTATTATTGTAAATGCAAAGTTAAATATAAAATATTTCACCAACCATTTATAGTTTAATGTTTAATATCAAACTTTAACCTCTTGTGAAAACCTCTTATGAAAGTTTAGAAATTTAGTGAATAATAATAAACATATTGTAAAATTTTAAAAATATTATTATGAATAAAAATTTAAATATAAAATATTTTAGCCATAGTTTAAACTTTAACTTCTAATACATTACTGAAATTTACAAATAATTTAGATAAAAATATAAATGAATATTTTAAATTTTAAATAATATATCCAACAAATTAAGCAAAAAAATCCACACAACTAAGAAATAGATGTACTCTAATGCATAATAACCATTATCATAAAAAAAATATTAATACTTAGACAGTAAATAGAAATGACATAACCCATGCCTTCTTAAAATATCATATACTTGGCTCACATGATACTCGTGGAAGTTAAGAATGCTTGTCTAGTCATTTTAACTATGAAATAATTGTTGGGAAGACACGGGTGTTTTGGGGGCAGAGGAGCAGCGAACTAGGGTTGGGGGTTTCTGCACAAGCTTTTCTCCATGGACGGGTGCAGAGGAGGGAGCTCCACTCCCTCCTACTGCGAGGGAGTGGCTAACAAGAGCAAGGCATCTCTAGTTTCAGGCAGACATAACACGATGGAAGGGGGCAAAGGTGGGGAAAAGGAATCAAAAAGCAACAAGGAGAGGGATAAGGACGACACAAAGGATAAAGAGGAAAATGACAAAAAACAGGGAACAAAAGACATAAAACAACAGGGCTCGTGCAAGCCCAAAGCTGAAGTCACTCCCAGAGTAATAATAAATAACCCTGAGCTGCAGGCCCACAGGGAGCACATGCAGACCTATGTAGTAATATGCAAATTCACGGGACTATGGCCCACCGAAAAGGCTTTACAAACGTGGATCAGATACCACTGGAAGCCCAAAGGAGTTATTGATCTTCATCTAGGATCCAAGGGTTTTTTTACCGTGGTGTTTGCAAACATTGAGGACAAAGACAGAGTGTTTGAAGGATGGCCCTACTTCTATGCAGCAGCAGGGCTCTACATGCGGCCATGGATGATGAACTTCGTGCCAGAGCGGGAAACCTTTACCTCAGTCCTGGTATGGGTAAGACTCTATTTGCTACCCTTGGATTATTGGCAAATAGAATCACTATAAGCCATAGGAAATAAACTAGGAAGGTATGTTAAAACTTCTGAAGCCACAAGAAGGGGAAAATATACCTCCTTTGCCACGATTTGTGTAGAGATGGACCTATCTGGAGCACTTCCAGATGAGGTCATATTAGAGGTATATGATGAGGAATGGGTGAAAACGGTTGACTACGAGCACATTAACATGAGCATCTTCTTCGAGACTATCCTATCAGTAAAGCTGAGAAGAAAAGTAAACCTAACACAATGAAAGAGACAGATGACTTTCACAAAGTAGCTAACAAGGGCAAAAATGGCAAAAAAGGGCCAAAACATCAGCAAAGTGGAGACCAAAAAGGGAGGCCAAATCAGTTCTAGGTTCTTGAAGAGGAGGAAGATGCAACAGTAAAAAATCAAGTTATGATGGATGGAGATGATAAGCAGGAAATGGAAGAAGAACAAGATCAGGAAAAGGAAAAGGAAAAACAAAATGGTATCATGATGAGTGAGGTAGAGATGGATATGGATTAAGAAATGACCTAGAGTGAGATGGAAATGGAAGACAATGAGTTACAAGAGATTCTCCATAGAGAAAACCTAGATCTAGAAGGGTTCTTGAGTAAGAGAACAAAAGGTGGAGTAGAATCTCTACCACAAGAAGAATGCAATCGAATAAAGTAGTTATTCTTATGGAAAACTCAAACAAAAGGCTTGGAAGAAGATAACACCATGGAAAAACAAGGTGAGCAGGGATTGAAAGTGGTAAAACCAATTCCAGTATTGGCTCCAAGAAACCCGGGGAAAAAAAGGGGCAGAAAAAAGCAGAATGAGCTATTAATGGAATGTGAAAAGCTCATGATAGACTCAGGTAAAATGAAAGACCTAACCAGTCACTCCTTCTCCAATCAGTAAGTATGAAGTTTACAACTTGGAACATCAGAGGTCTAGGAAGCAAAAGAAAACAGAGAATGTTGAATAATAGAATGAAACAAGTAGCTCCAGGTATAATTTTTGTCCAAGAAACGAAATGCTCTGTTTAAAAGATAAGAGAAATTCATAGCAAGTGACTCAGCAGATATGAGTTTAGAGAAGTCAAAGTAGAAAATACTGCAAGGGGTATCCTCATCCTTTGGAATCCCCAAAAAATAGGTATCATTATGCAGAGGCATCTAGGAATTATTTATCAGTGGTTATACAGCCAGTAGGAGACATGGACACCTATCTTGTAACAAATGTTTATGGCCCTCAAAAGTTAGACGACAAAATCAAGTTTATTGAATCCTTAGCGGAACTTCGAAACAAATTTGCAAGGCTACCGTGGGTTATAGGAGGATATTTCAACATGATTAGATCTCTATCGGAGAAAAAAGGGGGCACGAGAGCACTAAATAAAGATTCCTCAGCTTTCCAATGTTTTTCAGAAAACATGAAACTGGTAGACATTGAAACCAATAATGGTCTTTGCACTTGGAATAATAAAAGAGGAGGGGATTCCCAGGTAGCTTCCAAGCTGGACAGATTCAAGATCTCTGAAGAGCTCATGCTTCTAGACAAGGAAATAATAGCTGAAATTATTCCTTATGGAGGCTCAGATCACTGGCCGATTCAAATGGAGATCAAGGGCATTGGCACCCCAAGAAACAAATCATTCAGGTTTGTAAATATTTGGCTTTCACACCCAGATTTCATCAGCAACATTGGAAAATGGTGGGTTGAAAACCTGTAGATTCAGGGCTCATCCATGTTCATTCTACATAAGCGATTAAAGCACATCAAGCAGAAGCTAAAGGAATGGAACCATAAGGAATTTGGCAATATTTTCACAAGTAAAAAAATAGTGGAAAAAAAAATCCTAGAGCTCAACCAAGCTTTGATCAGGAACGCCTTTGATAAAGACAAAAATAATCAAACAAAGCAATATCATCAAGAATGGGAAATGTTGTGTAAACAAGAAGAAATTTTTTGGAAACAACAATCCAGGGTTCAATGGCTAAAAGAAGGAGATCGTAATACTAAATTTTTCCACAGATCTACCATTGCAAATAGAGCTCACAACAGAATCTCTTCAATCAGGGACGAGAATGGCTGAATTCTTCAAACCCATGAGGAGATAGATGCAGTGTTAGTAAAACATTTTTGAGACATTACCAAGGAAAACTTCTCAGAAAGAGAACCATTCATTAAGAACTTAGTTAAACATATTCCCAAACTGGTATCTAGAGAGGATAATGGTAATCTCAACAGACCTGTGACGGAACAGGAGATTAGTGAGGTCCTCAAGGAAATGCAAAACAGCAAGGCACCAGGCCCGGATGGATTCAATGTGGATTTATTCAAATCATGTTGGAATATTGTTAAAAAGGATATCGTCGAGATTGTCGAAGACTCCAGGCAGAACAAGACCATTTTGAAAGCTCTAAATACTTCCTTTATTGCCCTCATTCCAAAACAGGATAATGCTCAAACTCCAGAGAGATATAGGCCCATCGCCTTATGCAATGTTGTCTACAAGATAATTTCTAAGGTTGTGGCCAACAGACTTAAACCCCTATTGCCCGCACTCATCTCAGGGGAACAAATAGGGTATGTAGAAGGAAGACAAATTCTGGACAACATAATTCAAGCTCACAAGGTGATTCACTCGTTAATTTGCAACAAGAGAGCGGGAATGATCATGCAACTGGACATAGCCAAAGATTATGATAAAGTAAATTAGATGTACATCAAAAAAGTACTCACAACGTTTGGTTTCAACCATAATTGGGTCAGATGGGTCATGGCCCTTGTGACTACCTCCAGTTTTTCAATTTTAGTGAATGGCTCTCCTTCTGAACTTTTTCACCCTTCCAGATGTTTTAGACAGGGAGATCCACTTTCTCCTTTTCTCTTCATCCTCATGATGGAAGGGCTAGGGCGGTCCATCAAGCATGCAAGAGAAATGGGAAAAATTCAAGGACTCCAACTTTCGGAGAATGGGCAAGTCCTGACTCATCAACAGTTTGTAGATGATACCATGTTATAGGGCATTCCCACTGTTAAAGAAGCACTTTCTTACAAACAAATTTTGAATGACTTCGCGAAGGCCATAGTTATGGAAGTGAACATTTTCAAATCAAAAGTATTTTTCTTTAACACTCACATTGCCATCCAGAGAAATGTTTCCAAAATTTTAGGCTTTCAAAGAGAATCCCTTCCCTCCAAGTATTTGGGAGTTCCCCTTACTGCTAAACCCCGACACAAAAGTATATGGGATCCTATAGTAACAAAAATGCAAGACAAAGTCAGGAAATGGACAAATAGAGCTTTAAATTTAGCTGGTAGATTGGTTCTTACTAAAGAAGTTCTCCAAGCTATCCCGATCTTTATGCTATTAGCCCTCCCAGCTCCTATAGGACTCTTACAGTAATTCCAGAATATTCAACGAGATTTTCTTTGGGGCAAAGAGGAAACAAGGGAAAAATGGGCTTTAGTCTCATGGGAAAAGATCTGCAAACCCAAGAACCAAGGTGGCCTGGGTTTGGACGATCCTGAGATTCTCACCAAGGCTCTTGGAGCCAAGCTTTGGTGGAGGTGGGTTAAGGATCCCAAAGCTCAATGCAAGCATATGGAAGGAAAAATATGCCAATGCCTAGCCAGATTTTGAAATCATATGTATGACTGGAATAGTGAAAGGCTCTCCCATATGGAACAAGGCCTGGGAGAATAGAGAAGTAGTTCAAAAATACAGTTTCTGGGAAATCAGAGAGGGCGATCTGGCACTTTTCTGGGAGGACAAATGGCAACAAGAACCTAATCTACTGAAGGAAGAATTTTTAGGTCTCAAGCATGAGACTGACAATCAAGGTTTAGTAAAGGTGAAAGAATTTTGGGAGAATCCACAGAATGTTGGAAAATGGAGAATCTGGAAAAAATAGAGGACAGAGGGAATAGGACCCTCAACGGGAAAGAAGGGTCCCTCAAGAAACTGTTGGATCAGAGAATAATTTTAGTAATGGAAGGGCAGGACCAACTAATATGGGGTAACAACAAAGAGGGAAACTTTAATATCAAGGAAGCTAAAGGTTTGCTCCTTGATCTGGAACCCCAAACTCCTAATAAAAATTGGCAGAAGCTTTGGAAGCACAAAGGTTGGATGATAATCAATCTTTTTATGTGGTTAGTTCACCACTGGAAAATATGAACCTGGGACAACCTTAAAAAAAGGGGCATGCTGGGACCCTCCAGATGTCAACTCTGTGAGACCCAAGAGGAGACTATTGAGCACCTTCTCAACAGCTATAGTTTCACCGACAGGATATGGCAATTTTTTACTATCATCTTCAAACAGTCTGACAGAGACAAAGAAAGTATTTCCAACACTCTAAACAACTGGAGAAATAATTTCTCAGATAATGAAATTCTCAACTCTGCCTGGAATCTTCTGCCCTATTTCATCATTTGGAATGTGTGGAAGGAAAGGAAAAAAATAATTTTCAAAGAAGTAAAGTCTGCCTCTCTTAGACTAGTGGAGCTGATCGTAAAACAACTAAAGGAGATAGTGAGCACAACGGTTAGGAATCTCCCCAAAAATCCTCCCTCTGTGGCAAAGTTGAGAATCCTCCAACTGTTAGACATGCAGGGGCTTATTCCTCAAGGTCTAGATAGGAAAGTAAGCATGAGAGAAAAGGTGGAGGATTTCTGGCATCCCCCCTTGAAGGTTTTTTAAAGAACAACATTGATGGAGCTTCCAAAGGCAACCTGGGGGAGGCTGGTTTTGGAGGAGTTCTAAGGGATGACACAGGCAACATTATCTCCCTCTTCCATGGTCACTTAGGAAAAGCCACTAACAACATGGTAGAACTAATGGCTTTGGAACAAAGCTTAGAATTTTTGATACAAAGTAATTGCCAAAACGTCATAATAGAAGCGGATTCTGAGTTAGTCATAAATGCTGCCAAGAGAATCAGTAAGGGAATAGGGCCGGAAAGGGTCACAAAACTTTGGAGGTTAACTAGAGTCGTTCAGAGAATTCAAGTGCATCTATAGGAACTTCGCACTCTCAGATTTATTCATGTACGAAGAAAAGCCAACAAATTGGCGGACATTCTAGCCAACCAAGGTGTCAGTAGCAAGGACAACACAATCTCAAGAAGGTGAAATACAATGGAGCAGAATAACCTGAAAAACCTCTGCCACTACCAAGCGGAGGAGGATAAAGAAGTATACAGAGGCAAAATGACTGATCTCAATCAGTAATGGTCAGTTGTCAGAGGGCTACACCAGGTGGGATTAATAGGTGCACAAAGAAAGGTAAGACTAGGCAGTAGGTAAAGTGCACCAGGATAAGGACTTTTCTTAGCACCGGGGTCAGAGCTTCCCGAACAGAAGAAAGCAACCACGAATTTTTTTGCGTCTTCTTATTTTTTCAGAGACAGATGTCAAAACCGCCTCTGGGTGGTTTCAGAGCGATCACACCGCTTTCCTGTCAAAGGTGGTTTTTGAATTCTTGCAGCGATGCCATAGAAAGCATGCCACGTGCAGCAGGGCCCGGTCCCAAATCCACTTTCCCCATGCCCTAAAAGTCGATGACCTCGGGCGTGCGATACACTGCTTAGCTATCTGATGGTGCCTGGTCAATCAATGCTCAAGATCCAACATGCAGCTTGGTGGGGCCCGTAGTCTTGGACGGGTTGGCGGTTTTGTTTGCGATCACACCACTTTTTGATTAAAAGTGGTTTTAGTCATAATGGGAGCGACACCTTTAGGCTTCCGACACGTGGCCAGCACCGGAAGCGGAAACCACCCTCCATCGCGAGGTAAGTTTCACACAGGTTTGGTGATGCGATATTTTGGAGCGTCTTCTGATTTCGAGGGGTGATGCAAACCGTCAGATCTGTTGGTTCCTTTTTAGTGGGGCCCCATGTTGGATCGTATTGATGGTCCTTTCGCTTGGGCTTCGTGGTTGGTTGCTTGTCGTAGCTCAGGCTTTTGGGGGGATTGGTTCTTCATAAAGTTTGTTTCGATTGTTTTTACTGTTGGCAACGGATTGATGCTTTTCTTTGGCATCAGGCCCTTTGTTTCTTGGTCTCCTCTTGGAGTTCAGGGTTTATGTAAATTTTGTAAATTTTTCTCAATTTAATAAAATAGAAGGAACTACTCTTTCTTTAGCAAAAAAAGATACTCGTGGAAATTAACCATTAGAATATTAATACTTGGACCGTAAATATAAATGGTATAACCCTTGACTTCTTAAAATATACCCGTGGGAGTGAACTATGACTTTTAATCGCAGAAGAGTGTTGAAAAAGAACAAGGCAGATTTCTCACTTTATGCCAAGTGGCACTGTATTAGGTAAAATCCTTAATTTAATCTTCTTTTATTAATATAAAATATAAATTAACACAAATTTATAATTCAAAAAATTATTCTCTTACAAATAGTGGGGTAAATATAAATTTATAATTCATATAAAACATAAATTAACACAAATTTACAACTCTAAAAATTATGTTCTTACAAATTGTGTCATATGAATTGAAGTTGGAAGAGTATGACAATATTTATAATATTTATTATTTATAAAGATATTTTGTTTTCGACCTAGAATAAAATGTATAAAGAATTTTTTAGAAAAAATATATTTAAAATTTTGGTCGGCCTTTTAAAACTAGTGAGCATGGATCACTTTCAGGACATGATGAAGAAACAGATCTAAGAAGAATGTTCTTCATCATGTCCTGAAAATAAACCACACTCGCTGATTCAAAACATGTCGACGAAAATCTTCAATGTGATTTCTTCTAAAAAATTCCTTACACATTATAATATAAATCACATAAATCACATAAGCTCGGATTCTAATAAAACAAAATATTAACGATTTATTAAATGCTTCTCCCAATGAAATAATCATAAGAATGACGACTAAGGGCAACATGATTATAACAGTTGATGACTTATATCAGGTGGATGTCCGTGCTGTCGGAGTTAGTATTATTTTTTAATAATATATATATCTGAGCGAATATAACCATTCATTTCTCTGGATGGGAAATTTGTTTTGATGTTTTGGCGATGTGATATGTTGCGTGCTTGAGTTGTGCAATTAGACAATCAATTTTGGCAAAATATTGGAATAAACAGAAATATATGCCCTGCAATGCGATATAATGGATTTCGGTGATCGATATGGACCATGGTTATTAAATGGACGGCCGCATGGATAGGAGAGTTGATTTATTTTCCCACTTCTAGTGATGATAGACAAGAGCTAATCAGCTTGCTATAAGGCATTAAATGTTTGGTTAGCAGTATACCCTATAAGTCGATAACACACCGCTATTATTTTTCATTTATCTCAGGCGAGTGTGTTATAAGGTTATCGGGCATATAGCTAACCAGGTATTTAATGCCATATGGTAGGCTGGTTAGCTCTTGCCAGTGATGATATATATGATAATAATCCAGTTTGCAGAGCAATTATTACCAAAACTGGCGCACCGTATTGACATGTTTTAGTCGCTGGACTTTGCATTGTTGGGATAATATTGAAATTGGTAGTGAGGGATGTACGAAAGAGATATCACGATATCTCATGGCATTGTAAATGCATGGACGGGTGCAATAACAGCCAAGCTTAACGCAGATTGGCGACATTTTTTCAGCTATTCTTTTTCGGAAAATCAGTTTACTATTATCGGCGAAAAACCATGTTACTTTGGCGATTTTTCCAGGAATTTAAGTGCACCGTGGATTGTACAGCAGCCCATTGCCCGAGGAAGAGTACGAAGATAAATGAGTAGTTCTTAGAGAGATAAATCGATGGTAATTACGCCATAAGGTGTTCCTCTGGGAAGAACTCCCCTCCAGTGCCATGTTGTACCTTCCTGCGCCATTGATTTCGTTGTTAGACGATGGAATTAATATTCACCGTTTGATTCGAAGTGTTCGATTCATTATCCCTCCCGCGCATCATCCCTCCCGCGCATCGCATCTGGCATCTAGCCATGGCATCGCATCTAGCATCTGGCAAGCATGCGCTGCACTCTGAATCCTCCTCATGCTTTCATTTTCTCCTCCTCATGCTTTTGTATCGTTTGATATTGACTACCCGTTGTTCGCCGGTTCGATTCCCAAACAAAATGCAGACCCTCTGCCGCTGAATTTCCGAGGATTTCAGCAACAAATTATCATGCAGGCGCCCTGTCAAAGGTACAAATTTTTTATAGCTCGTTTGAGATCCAGTTTTGGGGTTCTGTTCTTTTGTTGTTGGGCTGAAATTGGGTTTACTCAGTGTTAGGTTATTCGGTGGTGTGGGCATATTCTCGGTTTTGTTAATTGAGTGATGCGAATCCTATCTAATTTCTGTAGAAATTATAATTTTCTTTTTCCTGGTGGTTCATGGCGTCTCGCACATTGTCTGTGAATTTCAGGGTTTTTGCAAATTTCATTATTATTTAAATTCAGGGTTTTGTTCTAACTGGGGTTCAATTTTAGCTGTAATTGATCTGGTGTTTATGTAAAATTGCAAGAGAGTAGGGTACAAGTCTAATCACTGCACCTGGGGGTGATAACAGTTTCTTCTATCTCAATTTCAGGTACATTCATTCTTGTTGTTAGTACCTTGTCTGAGTATTCTATGCACAATTGCGTTGAGTAGAGGTTATTTAGTTATTGGACATGAATTCTTGCACTTAATTACGCCGTAAGGCATCTTTCTTTGAAACCAACATCCCTGGTTGCTACGGTGTGCAATTGTCCACCCTCGATTCTCGATGTTAGACGATAGACCTATGTTCTACCGTCAGATTAATATATTCAGACCGTTACTAACTCCGAAAGCTACTACGCGGAAAATATTCGTCAGATTAATATATTCAGACCGTTACTAACTCCAAAAGCTACTATGCGGCAAAGATTGATACCCTTTTGGTGGCTATCATCACCCGGGCTGCGTTCTTCGCGCACAGATACGCCCCACTCACATTCACTGAAATGACCAAATCCTCGATAGTGATGTCTGCCATGGAAGAGAATAGCCCGCCTGGGATTCCCTGGTTGCTGAACACTATGTCGAGACGCCCGTGCTTCTCCTGTGCGAAGTCCAGTAGGGCGGAAACGTGCTGCTCATTTGAGACATTGCAGTGGAAAAAACTGGCATTGGGAGTGATGTCTACAATCACTACTTTCGCTCCATTATCCACTAACAACTTGGCACTCGCCTCTCCGATTCCGTTGGCGCCTCCTGCGATCACAGCAACCCTTCCCTGCAACATGCAAACTACCAACGCACTGATTAGAATGAATGTTACGAGTTGTAAAAAAAGATGCCGTGGAATGGGATTGGCATTAAATTGGTTGGAATGTGTGTTTTTATCATAAATTGTTATTATTTTAATTAAGTGTTTTTTACGTGAAAGAATGTTATGAGTCGTCAATAAAATGTTTTATAAATATCAATTTTATATTTAACCAAATATATTTAATTTTTTGCTTTAATTTATATATTTTATTTTCAAAATTTTACATACAGATACAATAGCCAGCTAACATATATACTACTAGATAGATTATTTCTAACCCTAGCTATATTGGAAAAAAATAATTTTTTTTTTTTTTTTTTTATTTTTATTTATTTATTTTTTTTATGTTGAGGGTATTTATGTCACCCTTTAACACCTTGTATCGTTTGATATCCTCTCATGCTTTCATTTCCCAAGGTTACTTATGTTGACAAAAAGTTATCTTTATTTAACAAAAAGTTACCTTTGTTATGTTTGAAGGTATTTATCTATCTCCAAAGCTCTTTCTTCCTTTAACAACATTTATCCTTCCGTATACTCCTTCATGCGCTTGAATGGGATTGACATTAAATTGGTTGGGGTGTGTATTTTTTTGTGTTTTTTACAATAGTTTTTCAGATTATCGATATAGCTCGGGTGCAAAATGTTTTTCAGATTATCGATATAGCTCGGGTGCAAAATCCAAAGAAAGAAATGTACCAAGGAATCTAACAAAAAGTTACCTTTGTTATGTTTGAATGTGTTTATCTATCTCCAAAGCTCTTTCCCCCTTGAACAACTTGTATCCTTCCATATACTCCTTTATGCTTGCTTGAATGGGTTTGGCATTAAATTGGTTGGGGTGTGTCTTTTTATGTGTTTTTATAATAGTTTTTGGTTGGGGTGTGTCTTTTTATGTGTTTTTATAATAGTTTTTCGTATTATCGATACAACTTGCAAGCAGGAACAAGAACCCTGATCTTCCTGTGCCGCGTGCAAAACCCAGAGAAAGAAATGCACTGAGAAAGGCGTTCTTGATCAATGTCATCTAAATTTCTAAAAATTTCATTCTTCAAAATTATCCAGAAAAGTCATTCTTTTCTGACAAAAAAGCCAATGTTTTTATGACAAAACCTTCTGCACTCTTCCTCTTCCTACTTAGGATTGAACTGACCAATTACCGAATTAATCTGAAGCCACTAATCATATATATATGATAGTACTGATCCTTCATATTTAAGCCGTAAGGCATTTCCCTATGAAACCAGTTCCCCTCAGTGCACACTTGTCATCATTTTTTGTTGCTACTAATTTTTATCTTCAATGATTCTTTATATCTCACAATGCTTCTCGAATTTATGCCTTACGGCGTTTCCTTTGCAACATCCGGTGCAAATGCTAGTTCCTATTTCCAACTTTATTGAAATATAAATGCGTCTGACATGCAAGGGGAATAGGAGTTGCTTTGCTGCTAACATGCCAAAGTCAACTTTGAGGGAAATATAAATGCAAGGCAACTGCTATTCTCCTAGCATGTCAGACCGCATTTATATTTCAATAGGGTTGGAAATATGAACCACCTAAATCGACAGCATATAAAATTCATGATAAATATAATAAAATATATTTAAAAAATCAATTGAATTGTTTTCTTAAAGTAAATTTTAGGCATAATATTTTAATTTTTAGTCAACTCTCTAACTAATTGTTGGTAAACTTAATATATATTGTGTTTATCCAATTGCTAGTAAATTTAATATATATTGTGTTTATCCAGTGTCATGGGAAAGGGATAATAACAAAAAGCTATTGCAATTTTAAGAATATCTTACTAATGCACACTTTTACTTTATTAACCAGGTATAAAAAGTTTATAAGTTTACTTTAACTTAAAAAAATGAATTATAAATAATAATGAAGAACTTATTAGAATTGGAATAATCACAAATCGTGAGGAAATTGGCACAAATCTAATTTTTTATTTTATTAAAAATAATGGACTATTTTGCTAAATAAAATTTGTTATATATAAATAAATGTTATAAATAATAATGAAGAACTAATCATGGAGAAACTTATTAGAATTGGAATAATCTCAAATTTTTTGAATTTATTAAAAGTCAATGCAACCTAACAAACTCTTCAATACACTACAACCACCCTTTGATAAGAATTAAGACCAAGCATATGCTTAGCATATTTCCTTGAGAATCAATCTAAACCGTCAATTTTTTTTTTTTTCTCCTTGAAGTCAACAGATCCTCATGCACCTTAAATTGAAATAAAAAGCCTTTGAAAATTAGATATAACTATTTTATAAATATTATAAATATGTTAGTTATAATATGTTTTAGATTTAACCCTAAACAATTATTATTATATCACATATAATTATTTTATGAATACACAAATAAATTAGTGTCAACATGTCTGCTATTTAAATCTAATCAACTAAATAACATAAATTATTCACCACACCACTTACACAAAATTATTTAGCAAACCTTAATTTTATTAAATATTATTATTAAACATTATCTTCTAACAAAATGCACCGTGGCCGCAGATCAGACGTTGTTGACGTTGTTGCCCTAAGAACTTATCTGCGAATGCCGATGGCACACTCCTGAAAAATTTTCCTGCACTCTGTTCATGGGGAATGTCTAGAATAATTGTAATATGCATCTATTAAAAATTACAAGACTCTATATGAAGGAACTTTTTATAACAGTTTTGAAGTATGTTCAATCCAGTGAAGAGACATATATGTGCGTTTAATCTTCGAGTTGGAATGTGATTGTAACACTCCTTTGGGTTAGAATAATTTTCTGGAATTATTTCATTTTACTTTATTTTATTGCGCAGTTAAACTAATTTTTTAATTATTTTAATTGCGCAATTAAACTAATATTAAGATGTGATGTAATTAATGTAAAGTTATAAGCACTTGTGTTAAATAAATAAACAAAAAATTTCTAACCAAGAGTTATGGGAGAGAATGAAAAGAAAAGATTTTATATTTGGAAATAATTTTGAAAAAATAGTTAGGGCGGGTGGTTAAATAAATAAACAAAAAATTTCTAACCAAGAGTTATGGGAGAGAATGAAAAGAAAAGATTTTATATTTGGAAATAATTTTGAAAAAATAGTTAGGGCTGGTGGTTATCTGTCCAAATTTTGTTTCTGGCAAAATCTCGGGAAAAAGAAAAAGCGGAGACCAAGAGACATGAGGAGAGAGAGAAGGACTGAAGAGAATGGAATGAGAATGTTGCTGGTGGGCAGACATGCAAAAAAAACTTCAAAGTCAAACTTTAAGTCCTTGCGCTGGTTAGCCAATGAGACTTCCTAAAAGGACCTGTGAGTGAAGCTAGTTAGGTCGAGGTGGTCTAGGGTAACAAAATATATTCCCTGATAAGAAATCAGCTCGGGGGGAGCATGGGTAGAGTAGCTAGTTCTCACAAGTTGGGAGAACATTCGACTCCCTTTGATTCTGTGGTTGGTTATTCGAACAGGGACAAATAATTATAGTTTAATGTTTGTGTTGCTAGTTGTTGGAAAAGTGAATGGCAAATGGAATCATGAACAATGACAGAACACTATCTATGTTGCAGGGATAAAAGAATATGTGTTGATAGATTCTAGAGGAATAAAATATTGTTATTAGAGTATTTCTTTTATTTCTAAATTCTCATAGTGAGTGTGAAAGGATTAAGAGAATATTGTTGTTAATTTGTTACTTGTGTTTATTAAAGAAACTCATAGAAATTATTGCTGGTATTATATCTATATTTATGAAAAGATATCTGGTACCTTTGTTTGCTAATATATATGAACATGAATTATTATTGGATATATATTTCATAATGGTGAACTAAATTGTTTGTAACATCACCTAACTTAAGTATATTTTTAACCTAAAAGTTGGTCATGCTAGGACTCTGAGAATTACTAAAGGGAATTTCAGTCCCAGAATTCTGAGGAAAAGTTACAATCGAGCATCGGGGACTCACACAATATCATTAGTCGAGCCATGTGTAGAACGATAACTAGAAGACCAAATAAAGTTGCAGGTTGGTTTCTCTGTGTTAGGGAGAGAACCCTACAAAGAAACAATCTTGAAAAATCGAGGGCAACTCAAAGAAGTTGGGGACTAGGTTGGGCTATGTGCTACAAATTGTAGGAAAAACTCCGCAGCTAATTAAGATAAAAACCCCGGTGCAAAAAAATCAAGCTTCATTGTAAAATCGTTCAACTGTAGGTAAGCTAAGTACAATCCAAACTTACTTGATAACCAAAAATCTATAACTCATCTTAGTCAAGCTGGAAATCTCTGTCAAGCATTTTCGGCTTTGCATAGCACAAATAATTAGGGAAATCTCAGTACAAAAGTGAAATAAGGAAAGCATTGTACATAACTTAACGCATGTCTATATAATACTCTGAACAACAAACCATAGTATGCACAAGCGAAAATGATAAACATCTCACATAATTTAACACAGGAATATATATGAATATAGTGAATACCCAGAAAATTAACTGAAGTATGGCGAAATAGAAGATGACCTAGATCTTATATACAGTTTGAATGCAAACACAAAACTTCCAAAACAACCGTCCTAAAATATAGTTCAAAGAGAAGAAGTTTAAGCTCTGAAGCTTAATGTTTTACATTTAAAAAAAATAGAGAGTTAAAATTTGAGCCACGCCATCTATAGATTTCGTTGTCAGTTTCGGAAAGACTGATAACAAAAACCCTCAATGGCGAACATGTAATTATGTTGAATAAACAATTAATACCACACCTCGATTACTGAAGCGTGACTGAAGAAATTCATGTGTGTGGAAACCCTCCAGCGCTCGCCCAATGTCCTGAAAACCCCGAAGACAAGAAGGTGTGGTTAAACTTTGAAGAAGAATAAACTAAGTAAACCCTTCAAATTATATAAGAAAACCATTAGTTACCTATGGGGAGTGCCAGGGGTTTGAATAAGCTCGAAGGCATACTCCTTTGGCACCGAAAGAAGGGGAAAACACCAAGACAATAATGTGGAGCATAAAACTCTATCAAGCTAAGCAAACATCTCGGCAAATAGGAAAAAAAATTCAAAACTGTTAACAACCCTTGCCATTTCCAACTTACCATGGAGAGCAACATGAAGGAATGAACCCCTATGGGCAGATGGTTAGCTGGATAAAGATGCAAGGGAGAGAAGGGTCACTAGAAGCCCGAACAACAGGAACGCTTGAAAAACTCACGATGTAGCAGAGGGAGGTAGAGCGCTCAGCGAAGGCGTCGAATAAGATTCCAAATGGCATGGGAGACAAAGGCAATTTCTCTCTATCCACCGAGAATTTCTCCCCACCATCGATGCATTCCCAAATCCGTTGCACCATTGACCACATATGAATCCCGAGAGCTACATCCACCATTGATTGGTCACTAATCCCTTGGTGAAGAAATCTCTAGGGGTCAAGTGTTCATGCACGATTAGAAGTTTCCACGGAGCTGGGGTACAATTAACCCCCAACTAATTTATTTGCCTCCAACGTTAAACATTATACTATGCATATAATCGTATCAAAACATGTAACTATGAACTATGCATACATAGTGTAAAACACATTAACCATAAACATCGCATATCATGTCATAAAATATGAAATATGGAAAATGTAAGAGTGGGTTCAAAACTTACCAATGATTATGTATATTGGTAGAGAATATTTACATGGTAAATGGTTATGTGCATATGTAATTTTTTTTTAGTTATGATGGGTGAAATGTTACAGCTGGTATCAAAGCTCAAGGTTCTACATTGAGTGCTTGATTGGATGCCGTCAAATTTGTGTTGTGTGTGCGTTCAAAGGGTGTGAGAGAGAAGAAACATTACTATGAGAAGGAGAGGTGGCACTACTTCTACACCATTCGCAAGGCCTAGTGCTAAGCCCAAGATGACACTGGTGGCAGGAACTAATCTTGAGCTATGTATTCAATTGGAGAACGAATCCGACAACTTTAGTTCGAAATGGAAGCCCTTCAAACTGAAAATGAATGCTTGGTACAGGAACAAGAATGCATTATTAAAAGTTTGAGAGATAGACAGAACCATCAGAACACAAAACCAAGCTCTGATAATAGTGATTGGGAAAAATCACAATAAATTAGAGAAGACACCATACCGGAAGGAAGTCAAACACAAGAATCTGAAAGGAATAAGAAAACACAAGGAAAAGAGTCTAAAGACACTTCATATAGTGGTGGATGCAAAAAGACAAAGAAACATAAAGTAGAATTGCAAGGCGAATTCAAGAAGATTTAGCCTCTAAGTTATAAAACTTGGAGCTTGTCCTAAGGGAAGCTGAGGAATCAGTGAAATATTGATTGTTAAATCTAACTAAGTATTTCCAAATTTATGACTATGATGAAAATTTAAAAGCATAGTTAGTTGTTTATCAGTTGCGAGGTAAGGCTACCTTGTGGTGGGAGGAAGTGAAAGCGGTGCATGCTATTGACGAGCAATCAATTACTTGGGAAGCATTCCAAAAACACTTCAGAAATAAATATATGACAAAGTGATTTTATGATGACAAAACTAAAGAATTTCATGAACTAAGGTTGGGGCAATTGACTATGGATGAGTATCTGGCTAAATTTTCCTCCCAATTACGCTATGTACCATATTTACGAGAGGATAAAGGAAACGTACAAAGATTCATCCGTAGTTTTCTGATAAATATGAAAGAATGTCTGGAATTATATTATCCGAAAACTATGGATGATGTTGTAAGAAAAGCGCGAATTTGCTATCAGCAAATGTAGAAAAAAGATAATGGTAAAAACTAGACTAGAAAGAAGGTCAAAAGACTGTACATAATAGTAGGAATTTCAAGCCAGGAAATTCTAGGGCAGTTTAAAAGGGAAGCAAAGAAAAAATATGGACAAAGTTCCACCAAAATTTCGATCTCAGAATGAAAGTAGAGAAACGGAGCCGTCTACTAAATTTGAAGGAAATCAAGGACAGAAACCACCCCGTCAAGCAGATTACCAGTCTAGCATGATAAAAATAGAAGGTAAGATGTCTAGACATACTATTTCATTTTTGATAGATCCAGGTGCCAATTTAAGTTACATAAGTCTGAGAATGGTAGAACTGTGTCAGTTACAAACTCAGAAATTTAAAACCCCTTGGTTAGTTCAACTAGCCACAGGAGCTAAGAGACGAGTAGGGTCTAAAGTCGAAGATTGCTCCATCAACTTAGCAGACCAAAATATTGAGGTGAATTTGAATGTTTTTCCTTTGGGATATTATGACGTTTTAATAGGAATGGATTAGTTGGAGGATCAATGGTCTTTGGTAAACTATAAAGACAAAATTGCGAGTTATTTGAATGAAGCGGGTATTAGGTGCGAACTGCGAGGGATTAAGAGACCAGTACAATTAAGACCAATCACTTCTTCTAAGCTAGGAAAGTGTTTATGAAAAGGATGTTACATTTATGTGATAAAAGTGGGTTATACTCAAATTAATGCAGCAACAATAGACCAAACAAATATGCCAATCATTCAAGAATTCGCAAATGTATTTGTAGAAGAAATACTGGGGCTACCACCAAAAATGGATATTGACTTTACCATTGAGCTAATTCCAACAGATGTCCCAGCATCAAGAGCACCCTATAAGATGAGGATACCAGATCTTATAGTATTAAAAATTTAGTTACAAGAGTTTCTCGACAAGAACTATATACGTCCCAATGTATCTCTATTGGGAGCTCCGGTGTTGTTTGTTAAGAAGAAGGATCACACCTTAACACTGTACATTGACTATCGGCAGTGAAAAAAACTGACTATCAAAAACAAGTATCCACTGCCCAAAATTGAAAACCTGTTCGATCAGGTCAAGGGCGCCAAGGTATTTTCAAAAATTGATTTACGATCTCAATACCATCAAATTAGAATAAAAGATGAGGATATTTGTGAGACTGCATTCAACACTCTCTATGGACACTACAAGTTTGTAGTTCTTCCCTTTGGACTAACAAATGCCCCATCTATGTTTATGAGTCTTATGAATAGAATTTTTCATCCGTACCTTGATAAATTTGTACTAATCTTTATCGAAGATATTCTTATTTACTCTAAAATTTTGGAAGAGCACCATAAGAATATGGAAATTGTTCTTCAAACCTTAAGAGAACACCAGTTGTATGCAAAATACAACAAGTATGAATTTTATAAAGAACAAATACAATATCTTGGACACATTATCACACGGGAGGGTGTAGTGGTAGATCCCGAGAAAATCAAATAAATCACGGAATGGCCTATCCCTCATAATGTGGGAGATATCCATTCTTTTCTAGGGTTGGCCAAGTACTACCGCTGCTTGATTGAAGGATTTTCCAAAGTGGCTTATCCTTTGACTTCATCGCAAAAAAAGGTAGAGCATTCAAGTGGTATTTGCTGATCGGTTAAGGTATTTGCTGACTTCTGCACCCATTTGAAGAATAGAAGACCGAAACAAAGAATTCTTAGTTTGTACGGATGCATGCCAAACCGAAATTGGGGGCGTATTGATGCCGGACGATCGTGTGGTGGCATATGAGTCATGAAAATGAAAAGGACACGAACAATGCCACTCGGCCTATGAATTAGAAATTACAACAATAATTCATCCTTTAAAAGTTTGGCGGCAATTATCTTCTCGAGAATAAATTCATCCTTATGACAAGCCATAGTAGTCTAACCAATTTCTTTCATCAAGCAAAATTGAATGCCCATCGGGCATGGTGGACTGCATTTTTAGGCGAATTTAGTTTTGATACCAAACATGTGAAAGGAAAGGAGAATCAAGTGGCCAACGCTTTAAGTCAGAAGGTAATAGGTATTTATGAAATTTCTGTAAGTAAAATAGAGTTTGAATTTTCAAATAAAAATAAAGAAGTTGCTTAAAAGGATCCAAAATATCGCTTTTTATGGCGACAGACAGAACAAGAGAACAACTCTGAAAGGAAATTGGGTTATGAAGTCAATAATAAAGGCATGTTGATGTAAGGAAATCACATATATGTTCCAAATCAGGAAGCTATTAAAATGTTTATATTAGATGAATATCATAGAAATCGGTATACTGCACACCCCCTGTAGCAAAAATTAATTACAACTCTGAGGAAAAATTATTTCTGGCTAGGCATGAAGTCCAAAACAACCTAGTATCTAGCACAGTGCTTAGAATGCCAACAAGTGAAAATAGAGCATCAACACCCTACGAGCTTACTTCACCCTCCTCCCATACTTGAGTGGAAGTGGGAGGTTGTGACATTAGATTTCATCACTTGACTACCAAGGGCCAAAAGATAGAATGACTCTATAATGGTGGTAGTAGATAAATTAAGCAAGGTTGCACACTTTATATTTGTACAATCAATGTATAAGGTTGTACAAATCGCTGATATTTTTATAAGAGAAATATTTAAGTTGCACAAGATACCTAAGATGGTTATTTCAGACAGGGGTGTAAAGTTTACTTCTGCCTTTTGGAAAGCCCTGTTTACTGGTCTGGACACTTAGACACAATTTAGTACCGCTTATCACCCGTAAACATACGGGTAAACCGAGAGAGTAAACAAGGTGTTGGAAGACATGCTTAGGATGTATGTGATGCAACAACTAGCAAAATGGGAAGAATATTTACACCTAATGGAATTTTCATAACAATAGTTATCATGCACCATTAAAATTGAGTCCATTTGAGGTATTATATGGAAGGAGATCTAGAATACCTAGAAACTAGAATAGCCCAAAGGATAAGTTAATGTTGGGACCGAGATGCTTAAAGAGATGGAAACAACGGTGAAAAAAGTTCGGTACATTTTAAAGGCAACCCAAGAGTGACAAAATTGTTATGCTAACCAACAGAGAACCTATTGAGAATATCATGTTTGGGAACATGTATATGTTAGGGTGAAGCCTAGGCGGAGTACTTTAAGGTGTGGCAGATGTTCCAAATTAGCCCTCGACACTGTGGTCCATTCCAGAACAATTGCTAGAATTGGCTCGATGGCTTATCAACTAGCCTTACCCAGTCATATATGGGTGCACAATGTATTTCATGTCTCTTTACTAAAAAAATACATACATGACAATATACACATTATCCATTGGCAGGATGTGCAGGTAGTGGAAATAAATTTATGTTAAAACAATTTATTTTAAGTATCATGTCAAGAAGTAATAATAATGATGTTTGATGATAGGTCAAACTGGACAGGGAATTCCTAGTTGAACCCTTTCATATTCTCGATTGGAGAGAAATAGCGTTGCAGAAGCGAGTTATCCCCTAGGTTAAGGCGCAATGGCAGCATTTTAGCCCAGAAGAGGCTACCTGGGAGGATGAACAATTTATGCGAGAAGCGTACCCAAGCCTATTTCGAAGAGAAGAAAACAATAGGAACTATGTTTCCCTCGAGGGGTGGGGAGATGTAACACCCCTATGTGTTAGAATAATTTTATGAAATTACCTCATTTTACTTTATTTTATTTACTTTAATGCAGTTAAACCAATATTTAGATGTGATGTAATTAATGTAAAGTTATAGGCAGTTGTGTTAATTAAAAAATAAAAAACTTCCATTAAAAAAAGAGAAGCCAAGAGCCATGGGGAGCGAATGAAAATAAAATATTTCATATTTGGAAATAGTTTTGAAAAAACAATTATGGGCTAGTGGTTACTTGCCCAACTTGTGTCTGTGGGAAAATCCTGGGAAAAATGAAAATGGGGAAACCAGGAGGTTATTCAATACCTAAGGAGAGAGAGAACTCAAGGGAATGGAATGAGAATGTTTCTTGTGGGAAAACATGGAAAAAAAACTTTTAAGTCCTTGAGTTGGTTGGCCATTGGGACTTCCTAAAAGGACCTGCGACTGGAGCAGGTTGGGACGAGGTGTTCTAGGGTAACAAAATATGTTTCCTAATATGAAATCAGCTCAAGGGGAGCACCAGTAGAGTAGATGGTTCTCAGAGGTTGGGAGGAACATTCGACTCCCCATGACTTTATGGTTGGTGATTCGAACAAACATAGATAAATATAATTTAATGTTTGTGTTGCTAGTTGTTGGAAAAGTGAATGGAAAATGGAATCATGAACAATGGTAGAATACTATTTATGTTGTAGTAAGTATTGTGTGGTATAAAAGCATATCGATGTTGATAGATTATAGGGGAAGAAAATCTTGCTATTAGAGAATTTCTTTTATTTCTAAATGCTCATAGTGATTGCGAAAGGAACTAGAGAATATTGTTGTTAATTTGTTACTTGTGTTTATTAAAGACACTAATAAAAATTATTTCTGATATTATACCTATATTTATGAAAAGATATATGGTACCTTTGTTTTTTAATAGATATGAAAATGAATTATTACTAGATATATATTTCGTAGTAGTGAACTAAACTTTTTGTAGAAACACTTAGCTTAAGTAGATTCTTAACATAGGAGTTAGTTATGCTAGGACTCTAAGAATTACTAAAGGGAATTTCAGTCCCTAAATTTTGAGGAAATGTTACAATTAAGCACTGAGTGACACGATATCACTAGTCGAGCCGTGGGTAGAACAATAACTAGAAGACCAAATTAAATTGTGGGTTGGTTTGTTTGTGTTAGGGAGAGAACCCTACAAAGAGACAGTCCCAAAAAATTCAGGGTAACTCAAAGAAGTTGAGGACTGGGTCGGTCTATGTGCTACAAATTGTAGGAAAAACTCTGCAATCAATTAACTTTAAAACCTTGGTGCATAAAAAGCAAGATTCACTATAAAATCATTCAACTGCAGGTAAACTGAGTACAATGAAAACTAACTTGATAACCAAAAATCTATAACTCATCTTTGGCAAGCTGGGAATGTATGTCAAGCATTTTTAGCTTTGCATAGCAGAAATAAATAGAGAAATCTCAGTACACAAGTGAAATAAGGAAATCATGGTACATAACTTAACACAAGTGTATATAATACTCTGAAAAATAAACCATATTTTGCGCAAGCGAAAAGGAGAAACATCTCACAAAATTTAACACATGAATATATATGAATACACTAAATACCCAAACAATGAACTGATGTATGATGAAATAGAAGACGACCTAGATCTTATATACAGTTCGAATGCAAATACAAAACTTCAAAAACAACCATCCTGAAGTATAGTTCAAAGAGAAGGAGTTTCGGCTCTATAGTTCAAACAGAGAGTTAAAATTTGAGCCACGTCATCTATAGGTTTCGATGTCAGTTTCAGAAAGCTTGATAACAATATCCCTCAACAACGGACAAGTAATTATGCTGAAGAAACAATTAAGACCACACCTGGAGTACTGAAGCACGATTTGAGAAATTCTTGTATATGGAAACCATCGAGCCCTCGCCCAATGTCCTGAAAACCCTGAAGACAAGAAGGTGTGGGTTAAACTATGCAGAAGAATAAACTAAGTAAACCCTTCAAATTATATAAGAAAACCATTAATTACGTGTGGGGAGTGCCAGGGGTTTGAATAAGCTCAACAAAATACTCCTTTCGCACCAAAATAAGGGGAAAACACTTGCACAACAATGTGAATCATAAAACTCTATTAGGCTAAGCAAGCATATGGGCAACGAGGAAAAAAATTCAAAACGTTTAACAACCCTTTCCATTTCCAACTTACCATGGCGAGTGACATGAAGGAACGAACCCCTGTGGGTGGTTGGTTAGCTAGAAAATCCCCAAGGCCGAGAAGGGTCACTAGTAGCTCAAGCAGCAGGAAATCTTGAAACCCTCACTTATTAGCAGAGGGAGGCAAAGCGCTCGACGAAGGTGTCAAATGTGTTTCCAAATGGCGCGGGAGGTAGAGGAAATTACTCTCTACCCACCGAGAATTTCTCCCCACCATCGATGCATTCCTAAATCCATTGCATCCTTGATCACATACGAATCTCGAGAGATGTATCCACCATTGATCGGTCACTAATCCCTTGGTGAAGAAATCTCCAAGTGTTATGTGTTCATGTGCGATTATAAGTTTCAAGAAAGCTGGGGTACAACTAACTCTTGGCCAAATTTATTTTCCTCCAACATTAAACATTAGACTATGCATATAATCATATCAAAACATTTAACTATGAATTATGCATACCATACTGTAAAAGACATTAACCATGAACATTGCATATCACTTCATAAAATATTAAATATGGGAAATGTAAGAGTGGGTCAGAAATTACCAATGATTATGTATATTGGTAGCAAATGTTTACATGGTAAATGGTTATATGCATAAGTAAAAAAAAATTAGTTATGATGGGGAAATGTTAGAGTGATGCCACCAATCAAGTAGCTGCAGCTTTGGACAACACACTGGTCTTCCAATATTTCCCTTTGTACTATATTCCTATCATGTACTTAATTAATAAGATTGTAAATGAATTTACAACCACGGAGAGAGATTTATGCAGGCTGACGTGTTACCTCCAAATCTTTTACAACCAATTCTGATTGCAAACGATACTCGAGTGAAGCCAAAGTTTTTCATAGCGTCATGCATTTTGCGCAAAGTGAAGAGAAGTACTAATTCTCTTTACGATGCAAGACTTCATTCAAATTCCTTTTCTGAACACATGCACATGATTTTATGGTTGTATCATTATAAATTTCTCTCTAATTAATTGTGGCACAAAGGAACTGAATTAATTTCGAAATAAGGATAGGATTTTGTAAGAGGAGGATAGTATGGTAGAGATGTTGAGATGTCTAATATTTTGATTATTGGGTCAAAAAAAATTAAATGATTAACAATAATGATCATAATTATCAATAAAAAAATATGGTTTTATAATTATGATTATAATTAATAATTAAATTAACTTAAACCTATCTTAATTTTAGATTTAGCAAGCATGAAGAGAAGAGTGAAAAAGATTTGATCCATGTCTAAATTTGGTAGATCCAAGTTAAGAAGGATCTATGCTAGTTATATATTACGGTAGCAATATAATTTTACTTACCAATCCATAATAAATATCAAAAAGTTTATTTTATCATACATCTCATATTCAAAATTAAAAAAATCATAAGATTAGCTTAATCATATAAATTAAATGACTATTAAAACGTTGATAGGAATTAATCCATGATAGATATCAAAACACCTATCCCATAACACATTTCACATTGAGAAGGTTAAAAAATAAATAGAAATTACCTAAATTATAACTTTATTTTAAATTATTATCATTAATAATTATAAAAAGAATTAATACATGAGTTAAACATATGTACATTTAAAAAAGCATGTAACATGATTTTTAACTATGGAAATTTATCCCCACTCCATCATGGATATTTTTTACTATGGACTAACACCATGGTTTACTGATACCACATGCCCAAAAAACCATAACTCATGTTCATATATGTCAAGCCTTCAGGCTTGGGCACCTGAGTGTGCCCAATTCAAGTTGAATTAGGATGTAATGAGTTGACCGAATTAACATGACATTATGAGTTGGTAGCTCAATCAAGCATTTGAATAAGCCATACCAAAGCCAAGGTGTTCCTAGTTGTCATGGCCCCACGTTGTGGTGCCTTACGAACACCGTGGGTGTTGTGCAGCATCGACAAGATTTCACTTCTTCCTAAATTACTTTCACACAGACTATGCTTAACACTTCAACACTTAACCAATTTTTCATTCAAGTGTTCTTATGTTTAATTATGCAATGAAAATAAACTTCATTCAATTCACTTTACTTCATTTACATTAAACTTCATAAAAGTGCGATAAACATAATAGTAAAACAATATAGCAAATATAACAACAAACACAATTCCGCAATGGGAGGGGGAAACTAAACAAATTAGCTTGCCCGTACTTTATTAGGATTCTTGAAATAATATACAATAATAATTTACATGTACAATGGCATGGCAGTTGCCTGGCCCAGACCAACAAACTCGTCCAACAGCGAAATCTTAGAAGCCGTGCAGTCTTGCCCTACACTTTCGACCTACCTTGAAACCCCAAGTTATTCGCCCTAAAATAGAACCAAAAGTATTCCCAAGTATTTTAGCTCATTGGGCGACCCCCAACTTGCCTATGCCCTCCTTTTCTATGTTGTTCTACGATGTGAAACCTCCTTGAGATTCGATGATATCGCAAAATCGCCCCTCCTTGTGTGACTTGTTTTTGCAATGTATTCTTACTTGGTCGAACTTGCTTCTACCCTTTGTCAAATACCCCTCCTCTTCATTTATATGTGTTTAACCACTTCTATTTTGATGGATGGATGCCCTTTCAATACATTGAGCTGACCCTTCTTGCTTGTGTGGGCGCATCCCTGGGCTGACTTGCCTGTGGGTGGGTGTGCGCACGCCTGGGCCGACCTGCATGTGGGTTGTGCCAGTGCCCCATGTTGGGTAGGCGCATCCCTGCCTTGGCACTTGCATGTCATATACTCCACCTTATCGCCCATTATTTATGTCATGTCGTTCACTCTACATCGTGTGTTGTCTCGTTCTTTCCCATCATGCCCCTCACTCGCTATGTCGCGTCACAGTCACACTTCCACGCCTTACCTACTACGCCTTGCCTATCGCGATGCCCAACCACCCCATCTTAGGTGTGGGTCCGGGTGACCAAGTCAATCATCGGTATGTTATGTGTCCATTATTTCCTATTGTTGGGCATGCATGCTCATTGTGATGTGCCTCTTATGCCTCACCCGACACATCACCTGGTGCCATACCTTCATGCAGGTGCACCCAGGACATGTGGCCCTCAACTCGTGAACGCTTCCCACTGCCATTGTGTCAACTTGGGTGCCCCTTCTCCATGTGGGCGTGCTCATCGCACTTGGAGGATCTCATGTTGTGCACTCCCAGTCTTCACCAAGTCGCTTCCTCGTCACATGGGTGGGTGCCTTGCCTTATGTCATTGATCCTCATCATGTGATCTACCCTCAAATTGTTTCCAAATCAATTTTTCGCCACTCCAAGTGATTCTGGCCCATCACGGTGCCAGTTCACCTTGCTGCCAACTTAGGGCCCTGAGACTATCTAGACACACTTGACCGAAGGAAAATGCACCTTCTTGAGTTGCGTAGGTGTATGAATTAGATGATTTTCATGAAGGAAAGAAGTCAACATAGCTAATGTCAAGTAACATTTGCATGAAGGTGGCGTGCTCAACTGAAGGATGAATTCAAAATTCAACATGAAGGGAGTGGACACCCAATGGAGGGCGAGGTTGATGTCAAAACGTGCCCACCCAACTGAGCGGCGAAGGGTGACGGCGACACCGAGACACACCTACTCACGTGATCAATTGTCCAAGTGCAAGGGTGACATTGAGACACGTCTACAAAACAGAAGGTGAACCAAAGACAAGAGAAGTGACTGAGCGATATATCATTTGGCATTTGTTGGAAGGTCAACTCAAACAAAAGTATGGTCAACTGAACAGAAGGCAGGCTAACTTGACACTCTACATAGGGATACAATTGCTCATGAAGGAACAATGTGTATATATAAACAAAGAGGCGGTGATCTAGGAGGCATCTAACCGAAGTTCATCAATCAAACCTTCAACCAAATGAAGGCACATAAGGGTGCGAACAAAGAAAAATGAGTCAAGAGTCATATGAGGCCTTGCCAGGTAAGCCAAGGAGAGACGAAAGTCTCTGAAAGTCGTTTTATGTGGTTTGGTTGTGAATGAATTATTGTTGTGGGTTTGTGGTATGCCGTGGGGTATTTCTATTGAAGCTTGAAGGGCTGCGTTTGGGTTTGGTTGTGGGTTGCAAGTCGAAGGGCTACAACTCAACTATTATATTATATATATTCGAGCGTTGTAGCAGTGAGTTGTTTGGGAACTCAGCCCAACAGAAATTTATGAAGCATTGTATATTGAATTTTAGTAATAAAAAAACCAAAGTTATGGGTAAGGTTTTTATGAGTTCCCCCTCCTACCATATTAATGTTTTGTGTTTTTTATGATTTGTTGCGCATATTGTTGAAGTAAAGTGAAATGAAATGAACTATGATTGAAGCTAAGATTGAAGTGGATATTTTACTGAGATTATATTGAATACTAATTCAACAAGTACATGATATATATCTTGTGATAAGAGTACATAGGCTAGAGGTGTAGTCCTAACGTTAGTAAAATCATGTTTGTCTCACCATTGAGGAGAAATTATGCCAGTGACGCACACCAAGGGGACTCAGGAAAATAATAGCTCAAAGATGCACCGAAGGGGCACGACAGATGGTATCAAAGTAGCTTTTTTTAAGGTTGAATGAAGATCATTGTTCTAGTTTAAGCATAAGGAAGTGGTATGATCTGTTGTGATAGTTAGATCAAGATGATTGAAGAACTAAAGTTCTTGAAGGAAGGCTCTTTTGAGAAGTTAGGATAGATGTCCAATTTTTGGAAAGTTGTATTGAAACAGTTCCATGACAAACTCATTTACCTCACAAAAATATTATGTCACATAGTAGGGAAGATGGTGGAACTGCGGAAGGATGTTAATGTTTTCCAATAGCAGGTTGAGAAGGAAGTTCTTGATTATGAAAATGCCTTGGTGTGAGACACTTGAGGCATGGGGTATGAAGAGACTTAGCCATTGCGACATGATTTAGGATGATTGATAGTTATTCACTCCATGTAGGACCTTCTTGAAGGAGGAGGCCTAGACATCTATGGAGACTATAGGTACAAAGACCTGGTAAAATACATAGATGGGATTATGAGGCGATTGGACATTTCCCCCCCTCATAGGGATACAAGAAACATATCCAAGAGGAGATAAGGAGTGAAGATTTATTCATGGGACAAGATATAGAGATAACGATTGAAGGTATTTTGCATGATGAGGGGCATGAAGTGATTTTTCCTGGGATTTTTATGTAGATGTGCAACACTTGGACACCGTGTAATATTTATTAATAATGGTATTGATATTTGTGGATGTGAGGAGAGTGCTAGAGAAAACAATGATGATGATGTAGTAGGTGCATCCTCATGAATTTGACACGGCGGTTTGACTAATCACCCAATTAGTTCAAGTCATCAGGGCCAACAATGCGCAAAGAAACATCATATTTGAGTTGAAGTATGGTAGAAAAGTCAATTCATGGAGATGAGGTGATTAACATGGTAGTGATTGTGAATTGATACATTTTTGCCATAATATGGATGGATTTTCCTTCTGTGATGAAGTGGGGTAGTATGGATGATTGCAATGCATGGGATGGATGATCATGGAGGCTAGGAATATATTCTACATGAATCCTTGTTTTGGGATGCGAAAGAAAGGGGAGTCATGCAATTTAATGGAGTCTTGATGGAGGTTCGTGAAGACATTTAATAGTTTATAAGCTTGAGCAATGAGGCAAGAGAACCTTTCCTAGATGATTAGGGGATGGATGATTCTTCCATGTTGATGGAGACAGTGAATGTGAAGGTTAGTCGTGATGAAGTGGATAGTCTTTGGGCCATGGTGAAGAAGTTTACCAAGGAGTGTTGTTGTCGAGGATGCATTAGACAAAATTTTAGCCTAAAAGTGACCTCTGAAGGAAAAATAATAAAATAAGATTTATGAATTTTTTAGGGAGAAGAAGAAAACTAGTTTTTTATTTGTATTTTTGGCTTACCTCCTTATAGGTTTACTCAAATTTCAAGTGTAGACACTTAGTGTATGCAAAATTAATTTCCACATCCAACGATAACCCATTATGCATACTTTTGATAAGACCCACATTGATAAAAATTCAAGATACATTTAAAAAACATGTTGAAGACACTTTTTTAATGTATATTAAATTTTTATCAATGTGGGTCTTCCTAAAAGTTTGCGTAATGGGTACTTGTTGGATATGGAATTTAATTCCTCATCCAACGAGTGTCTACACTTGAAATTTGAGTAACCCTATAAGGAGATAAGCCAAAAATACAATTAAAAAAGTAGCTTTTCTTCTTTTCCTTCCAAAATATTTACATATACTTCTTTTTAAATTTAAAGGATTTTGATTGTTTTACATATTAAGACATCGAAATTACATGAAAATTTCATGGGAACTTTTAGGCTGAAATTTCTTCTAATGATAATCGGTTTTAAGTGGTGAAGGATGTCATGTCTCGAGGCTTGCATGCCTGAGTGCACTCGAGTCAAGCTGAGTTAAGATGGAACAAGTTGAATGACTTGGAATGACATGACAAGTAAATAGCTTGACTGAGTGCCTAAGTGCGTCCGTGAGCAAAGCCGGTGTTGGATGGATAAGAGTACTTAGTGGAGATGTGTTCGACCAAAGCCAAAGCATGCCCATCCAAGACACACTCGACTGAAGATGAAGACACCTGCCCAAGTTGCGTAGGAACATGACCAAAATGAGTCTCACGATGGAAACAAGTTGACATAATCGAAGTAAAGTGGAATTTTCATAAAGGCGATATTCCCTATCCAAGGAGGAATGCATGAGTTGACACGATGGGAGCACATGCCCAACTAAGGGCAAGCGTGACGTTGAGATGTACTGACTCGACCGAATGACTAAGGGCAAGGGAAACACCAAGATGCGCTTGCTCACCCGACTAAGTAACCAAGGGCGAGGGAGACACCAAGATTTGCTTGCTCGACCCAATGTGAATCGAAGGTGAGTGGAACGACCATGTGATATATAATTGGGCGCTTGTTGAAAGATCATCTAGAAAAAAGTATGGTCAACTCGAATGGAAGGAAGGTCGGCTCGACGCCCTATGAAGGGATGTGACTGTTCGTCAAGTAAGGAATGAGACATATATATAAACAAAGGGGAGGTGAGTTACCAGGCATCCAACTGAAGTTCGTCAATCAAATCATCAAACAAAGCTCAACTGAACAAAGCTGCAGAAGGGTGCGAACAAAGAAGAATGAGTCGAGACTCATATGAGGGCTTGCCAGCCAAGCCAAGGAGAGACAAAAGTTTATGAAATTTGTTTTTTGTGGTTTAGTTGTGAATAAAGTATTTTTGTTGGTTTATGGTATGCCATGGGGTATTTTATTTTAAGGTCGAAGGGCTGAGTTTGGATATGGTTGTGGGATGTGTTAGCACTCTGTAATTTCCTTTAGGCTGAAAAAGGATTACAAAGGTAACCACAAACCATTTTTAGGCTAGAATCTAGCCCTTATAGCCTTGGAGAGGGCTGTCTCACTAAGGTTTTCTTAGTCAGTTAGATGACTAAATGATTTTTGATGTTAGCCTAGTTATACATATCATCAAAGTGAAAAAAGTTTTCAAAGTTTTGGTCATAGGGTGAAAGAGAGGTCCATTATGCATGGAGTCAAAATAATGTTTAGTAACCAATCACAACCAACATAGCAGTTTGAACTAGGGCGAGGTATGAAGACTCATGGATCTACAAAATTTGTTGTACTGTGGCTGGGATGAAATGGGAGTAAGGATCCATTAAATATAGAGCATGTATGGATGAATTCTATATCTAACTTCAAAAGAAAATGCTGAAATTGTTTGATAAGCATGAGTAGGGTATCGATGTAAATTTTGCAACATAATTTTCTTTCAAACAATTAAGAAGCAAAGTACATGTGAAAACTAGAAGGGAAGTCAAATCACAAAGAGAGGCACATGATTACTATGTTTGACACAAGAATCCTGGAACAAAATTTTCTTTGTATTGATTTATTGATCACTGTTTTAAAACTTTCTCCACTACTTACCAAGTTTTCAAAAGATATAATCTATTCACTCCTGAATCCCACCCTTTCTACATTTATATTCATCAACTATATACAATATTATTTTCCTATGTCAAAGGGGGTTGAAATCCACCTATTCCTCCAATAGATAAAACTAATTACATGAGAATAGAAAAACAAAAACCACTTTCCTAGGTACTAGGAAACTATTTTTAACCTATTTATTACAACTTGCTTACACATAAAATACATTGAAATTGTACAAAAAATCATATTAAAAGTCTTCAAGTGGTAAATAATATCTGACGTGGTCATAAAAATCCTCTTTTGCCAGTGTTCAAGTAAAAAAAATTGCTCAAAAAAAGGAAATTGTCTTTGTATGCGACATATTTGCTGCAAATCTCTAGTTGTGCAATAGTCCAAGTTGTGCATACCTCTGGTCCATCTCTGAAAAATATGAAACTAATGGGTTGTATTGAAATGTCCCTGAGAAGGATATGAACTCACGAAACAACTTCGAAACTGAAAGCATACCTCTGAACCACTATCTCCTTTTTGTTATCAAATTCACAACAAACTTGCGTGACACCTCCCCTTCCACCTTTGCACAACGACTGTATTTTTTTAATATCTCCTAAATGGTAAAACAGATAGAGTGGATTTTTTGTAGAAATTTAATATCATTATAAACCTTCTCCACAAGCAATTTGAGCCAAATTCGACTCACGAATTTCAAGAAAATCCAAAAATGGATGTAGATGATGGTGGCTCGTTTCTCAAAAGCCATGAATTATATTGACCTAAAATTAAGTGAGTGTATTTATCTTACCCCTATGCATCTCCTGTAGAAAGTTCATGTAAAATGGGTACATGGTTTAACAGATATGGTGAGAATACGTTTGCACAATGCACTTGCAAATAGAGTTGTCTTGCATGACTTTAATCACATGCTTGAACTTTGGATGAGAAAAAAGGAATGACTAATGATGTTTCCACTCTGTTAAACCTCTTTTAAGTTCCCACACACAAGAATAATGCAAAAAAATTGACTTTTAGTTAAACCCTGATTCTTCTGACAATTGTGCAGCAAGAAGCATAAAAACTCCTTAGTTACCATGCTTCCAACCATCTTTTGGACTTCTGAACATGTTGGGAAGGTGGAAGATAACCCATACCACATCAGAAACTTGTTTAAAAACCTTTTCTTAAGTTGAAAACCTCCATGTTTGAAAATTACCCCTCACAGCAAAAGCACAACAAATTCCAACTTTTGGAGGAGTGCCAATGGCAAATAACGACATTCCTCTTCTTGTCCTCCAAAGTGTTTCAGAGAAGATGATAGTTTTGAATGATTAAAATGAAAGTGAAAAGGCACTTTTGAAGCCTTCATACACTTTTAGGATCTTCTTTTAAAGTAATGATGACCCACTTCTAGATGTGAAATATGGATAAGTGGTGTTTTTTAAAATAATGGTAGCATGACATGTCTAACCATAACTAATCCCTATAACTGACATGACTTAGCATACAAAACTCATGATGACAAAATATTTCATGACATGACCAATTGCCCCTTATTATTACCCTTTTAATGATGATCTCTCATGACACTAAACTTTTCCTTGACCAAATAGGCCTCTTTCAATCTTAGAACCTTTTTCATGAGACTTAATCCTAAGCCTTATTCACAAAAAACCTCATATTCACAAAATATCCTGTTAAACCATAATATTCATGAAATCAAGACTGAGATTTACAAATTAACCTCAAGCACATAGAAAGACTGAAATGACTAAGATCCCTATAATATAGGACCCTAACAGTTTGTAGGTCGAAAGGATATATCTATACAAGTGTTGTGGCAACAAGCTGTTTGGGAGATTGGCCTAACCAAAAATCTATAAACATTGTACATTGATGTTAAGTAATAAAAGAATCAAATTTGTGGTGAAGAATTTTGGGAGTTCCCTCTCTCACCATCTTATTGTGTTGTATTGTTTATATTTGTTGTGGATATTGTTGAAGTCAAGTTAATTGTAGTGAATTGTGATTGAAGCAAATTATGATTGAAGTTAAGATTGAAGTGGATATTACACTGAGATTAGATTGAATACTAATTCTTCATGTATAAGATACCTATCTCGTGATAAGAGGACATAAGTTAAGGGCATAGTTTGGGCATTAGTAAACTGAATTTGGTCTCACCATTGAGGAAAAACCACATTGTTGCCACACACCTCAGGTGACTTGGGAAGCTTATAGCTTGGAAGTTATGGCATGTGTTCATATGGAACTATTTTTTATTAATCAATTTAACTAAAGAGCACAAGAGCACAACTACTTTTCAAAGAAAGTGCAACCTTCGATTTGTGACTACTACTGAAAATATTCTAAAATATTTCATATAAGTTAAAACATTACTATCAACCTAAAAATTATTGACAACAATTGCAACGAGAGATCATATCTCTTTTCAGTTTAAAAGAGGTTTGCATCAGGTGATTTGATCCCTCTACTTTTGAAATAAAGTGCAACCTTTGATTTGTGACTACTACTGAAAATATTCTAAAATATTTCATATAAGATAAATCATTACTATCAACCTAAAAATTATTGGCAACAAGTTCAACGAGAGATCATATCCCTTTTCACTTTAAAAGAGGTTTGCATTTCAAGTGATTTGATCCCTCTTGGGGTTTGGTAGATCCAGAGTTAAGATGGATCTAGACTGGTTTAATTCCACCCTTTAAATAGGCTATATTCCACATGAATACCATGGGCTAATACCATGGATTCTCAATACCATGGGTCAATACCATGGCTCATTTTTATTTATTTTTATAGGGTCAATACCGTGGCTCATTTTTATTTTTATTATTATTTATTTTTATAGTGTTATTTTTATTTATTTATTTTATTTTCACCCCATGGAAATGTTTACATTACGTTACATTAGTTTATTTATTTAATTTATTAATTTAATCTAAGTTTTATTTTTATGTAATTTGACTTAGTCAAAATATTAAACATTATATTACGACATCTCTACCATATTGGGCTACACCCAATAAATTTTAGGTAGATTTTAAATATTTAACGTGTACAATATTCTATTTTAAAAAATTGTTGATAACAGTGAAAAGTCAAACCTTGAGATTTATTTCAAAAATAGTTATGTTTTTTTTTCATTTTTATTTAAATTAATTAATTAAAAATTTGTCATATGAAATTAAAAAATATTATATAAACATATTTCATATCAACCCAGTGTTTTTGGATTGTCATATTAATTATGATATTAACCCATAATAATGTAACTAGCAATTGCACCAGATGTTGCAAAGGAAACGCCGTAAGACATAAATTGGAGATGAATCGTGACATATAAAAATCCATTATGCATGTGCATACTTTGTCATTACTTCATCCTCTTGGATTTGATGACCCAAATCATTGCATATTTTGGGAGCTCTGGAGGTGATATCAACCTCTTTCCCATTTGCAAACTACTACACCACTGGATATGCCTCCCTACATTAGTGGTTGGCTGATTGATAAGCCATAACATTCAAATGTTGAAGACAAAAACTTGCAAACATAAGCAAGCGAATATTTATTTCCAAAACATTCTTATGTTTCTAAGAAAATTCCTTTTATAAGATTTTACATAAGATGAGCTCTGATTAGTTGATTAGTTGTTTTGGCAAAGTCAACACTAACTAAGAAATAATATAAATCGAAAATGCATAGTGCTCAAAAATGACCATGCCTTCATTATCCTACAACTAACTATTAAGACTAACTATAAATGATTTTGAGATGTGGCACATTAGTTCTTCATGCATAGTGCTCAAGATTAACCACGCCTTCATTATCCTACAACTAACTATTAAGACTAGCTATAAATGATTTCGATATGTGGCACATTAGTTCTTCACCTCTTTAGAAAAGTAGATGGGCTTGAGTTTATGATGTCACTTCTCCTTAAAACACAATTTATCTAGATAAAATTAGACTCAGTCACCTACACTTTTTTAGAAAAGTAGATGGGCTTGAGTTTATGATGTCACTTCTCCTTAAAGCACAATTTATCTAGATAAAATTAGACTCAGTCACCTATGTAAAATTGTACACATAGTTGATGTCTATGGCGAGGGAGTGTGAAGAGCATTAGTTGATGTCTATGGTGAGGGAGTGTGAAGAACATCAAATACTTGGGAATGGATGCGATCCAATTTATAAACAAAGGAGGATGCGCTGTGTTGCATCTTGCATTGGTGATGGTCTTGCGTTGGGGAATGGATGCTATCCAATTTCTAAACAAAGGAGGATGACCTGTGTTGCTTCTTACATTGGTGATGGTATTGGGTTGGTGATGGGAGGTGATGGGAGATGACATGTTGGTGATGGTGGATTATTATAAATACAATCTTATTCTTTTAATACAAAGTCTTTTAAAAGAAAATATATATTGAAAATAACTATATTTAAAACCAAATATATTTTTCAATTTTGTAATTCCATGCACATACCAACCATCACTTTTGTCTCATAAGCACTATTAAAAAAACTAAGAATTTTAAAAATATAATAAATAACAACTCATTATTTGCCCAAAAAAAATTCTACTATTATACTAAATATTAGAAATATTTACTCAAAAATATAATATCAAAAAAATTATTAAAATATTTAATTAGGATTACTATATTTCTACTCACAATTTTAACCTTTCTCAACTTAAATGCAAGTACTTTTCCTTTAACTAACACTCATTCTCTTGAACATGTAACTTCACTTTTATTGAGTATAATAGTTATTTAAACATATATAACAATTAAAGTATAAAAAGTTATCTAAAACTATTTTTATTTCTACTTAGTAACATTTACAAAATAAAAGAAAAAAATATCTTCAAATAATTTTTTTTAGAGTTTCCACCTATTAATACCTAAAACAATTTTAAAACATAAATATATTTCCAAATCATTTTTATTTCCATTTCTATACTCAAAACCAACACATTCTATGTTTACTCTTCTGTTCACGTCTTTGATGGGTTGTTCACCTCTTTTATTGCCAAATTTCAATTTCTCCACTTATAAACCCAAATGTATAGCGAAACAAAAGCACGTCTTTGATGGGTTGTTCACCTCTTTTATTGCCAAATTTCAATTTCTCCACTTATAAACCCAAACATATAGCGAAACAAAAGCAAGAGTGTGAACAACCAATTTCTAAACAAAGGAGGATGCCTTGTGTTGCTTCTTCCATTGGTGAATGCGATCCAATTTCTAAACAAAGGAGGATGCCCTGTGTTGCTTCTTGCATTAGTGATGGTATTGCCTTGGTGATGGGAGGTTGGAGGTGATGGGAGATAACACATTGGTGATGGTGGATTATTATAAATACAATTTTATTTTTTTAATACAAGGTCTTTTAAAATAAAATATATAATGAAAATAACTATTTTTAAAACAAAATTTATTTTTCAATTTTGAAATTCCATGAACATATCAACGAACACTGATAAATATATTCTATCTTTCATCATCTTAATGAAGAATCTAAAAAGTTCTCTAATAATATATATAAATAAATTCTCAAGTGAAGTAGGTTATTTAAAACATTTGAATTTTACAATGAACAATCAACCACTGCAAAACTAATAAAATATTAGTAAAAATATATTCGATCTTTCATCCCCTCAGTAAACCTAAAAAGTTCTCTAATAGTATATATTAATAAAGTCTCAAAATAACCTAAAAAGTTCTCTAATAATATATAGAAATAAAGTCTCAAATAAAGTAGGTTATTTAAGACATTTCTCCACTATTGCACATTTTTTTTAATTCAATTATGTGTCCATCGCATACATTACAACCAAGTTTCTATTTCATTAGTGTAGTGGAATAAAACTAACTTCATTATGAGTGGTGCTTTTAAAAACCTATAAAGTAACTCGGTACAATACTATGTTTGTATATAATTATTAAATTTACGAGAATGAATATGTTTCTACTTTATTGAGCACCTCGTGGATTATTTATCATCAATTCAAATAGATTTGTATTCAATACTTATCATATTATTAGGTGTGAGGAGACGTGCAAAGGAAACGTTGTAAGGAAATGACATAGGAACTAGTCTTATAGAAGACGAGAGTACTTTATAAGGAGATGGGAGATAGGGGTGTCCTACCTACCTAAGTAAATGTCTAAACCAAATGTGGTGTGATCCTTTGCAATGGTGTGGCCAATTAAGCGAGGGGGAATTGTACCAAACCTAACCATTTCACATTCACCATTGTTCTCTCCACATGTGCTAATTTGGTAGATCAATAACATGGCAAGGAGTCCACCATGACATAATTTCTAGTGGATTGCAGTGTAATGCCATTGTGGGGAGCGCTCTTGTCAATATGTATACTAAATGTGGATACATAGAGAATGCACAAGTATTTCACATATTTATCATCAATTCAAATAGATTTGTATTCAATACTTATCATATTATTAGGTGTGAGGAGATGTGCAAAGGAAATGCTGTAAGGAAATGACATAGGAACTAGTCTTATAGAAGATGAGAGTACTTTATAAGGAGATGGGAGATAGGGGCATCCTACCTACCTAAGTAAATTTATAAACCAAATGTGGTGTGATCCTTTGCAATGGTGTGGCCAACTAAGCGAGGTGGGGAATTGTACCAAACCTAACCATTTCACATTCACCATTGTTCTCTCCACATGTGCTAATTTGGTAGATCAATAACATGGCAAGGAGTCCACCATGACATAATTTCTAGTGGATTGCAGTGTAATGCCATTGTGGGGAGTGCTCTTGCAGATATGTATACTAAATGTGGATACATAGAGAATGCACAAGTATCTCAAAAATTTCCTTAACGAAATTTAGTATCTTGGAATGTTACGATATTAGGGTATGTAGAGGATGGGAACGTAGATGAGGCCATGAAATTTTTTCTTCAAATGGTTTCATGGACTGCAATACTTGATGGATATCTGCATAAAGGGTACCTTGATAAGGCTATGGAAATATTTTTGCAGATGCCTAAAAAAATCCCACATTCATAGAATTCATTGATTACAAGGTATGCTCAACATGGACATTTTAGAGAAGACCATAAGCTCTTTGATGAAATTCTTGAACGAAAGCTGATATCACAGAATTCAATGATTGCAGAATATACACAGGGGGAATTTTGATGAAGCTTTGAGTCTCTTACAATTTATGCAATTACGAGGAGTGAAGCCAAACCCCATCACCTATAAAGCAATCATAACTAGTAAAAACATGTTATAGGTTAGCTAAAGGTGATATCATGGAACTCAATGATTGCAGAATATAAACAAGGGGCATTTTGATGAAGCTCTGAGGCTCTTACCATCTATGCAATTATCAGGAGTGAAGCCAAACTCCATCACCTTCATGAGTATTTTATCAACTTATTTACATTTTCCGCTTTCACAACATGGTGAAAAGGTTATGAATATATTATTAAGAATGGAATTACCAATATGCATCATAGTTTACCCAACAACATTTATTAGAAGACACCTATTCCGTACGCTAGGGTTTTTTAGGAAAATGAAATGTGGTTCTTAGTATAATGCAATACCAACATTGCAAATAGCTTACCAGGTATCTTTCTTCAAGAGTGTTATCTTTATTCAAGAGTGTTCAAGAGACACGTATCTTTCTTCAAGAGTGTTCAAGAGACACACAGGAGAGATTTGGTTGTCACTATAAAAATATCTTTCTATAACTTTAGGCAATGCTTTTACCATAAAAGATTTGATTATGATATCTTTCTTAAGAGTCTTCAAGAGACACACAACAGATATTTGGTTGTCACTATAAAATTATATTTCTATAACTTTAGGCAATGCTTTTACCATAAAAGATTTAATTATGTAAGTTTCCACATTGTGAGAGAGAATTGCAACATCTAGAAATGAAAATATCTTAATGAAGAATCTAAAAAGTTCTCTAATAATATATAGAAATAAAGTCTCAAGTAAAGTAGGTTATTTAAAAAATTTCAATTTTACAATGAGCAATCAACCATGAGCAATCAACCACTACACAGCTAATAAAAAATTACTAAAAACATATTTGATCTAATAAAATATTAGTAAAAATATATTTGATCTTTCATCCTCTCAGTAAACCTAAAAAGTTCTCTAATAGTATATATTAATAAAGTCTCAAAATAACCTAAAAAGTTCTCTAATAATATATAGAAATAAAGTCTCAAATAAAGTAGGTTATTTAACACATTTCTCCACTAATGCACATTTTTTTTAATTCAATTGTGTGTCCATCGCATACATTACAACCAAGTTTCTATTTCATTAGTGTAGTGGAATAAAACTAACTTCACTATGAGTGGTGCTTTTAAAAACCTATAAAGTAACTCGGTACAATACTATGTTTGTATATAATTATGAAATTTACGAGAATGAATATGTTTCTACTTTATTGAGCACCTCGTGGATTATTTATCATCAATTCAAATAGATTTGTATTCAATACTTATCATATTATTAAGTGTGAGGAGACGTGCAAAGGATATTTTGTAAGGAAATGACATAGGAACTAGTCTTATAGAAGACGAGAGTACTTTATAAGGAGATGGGAGATAGGGACATCCTACCTACCTAAGTAAATGTCTAAACCAAATGTGGTCTGATCCTTTGCAATGGTGTGGCCAATTAAGCAAGGCGGGGAATTGTACCAAACCTAACCATTTCAAATTCACCATTGTTCTCTCCAAATGTGCTAATTTGGTAGATCAATAACATGGCAAGGAGTCCACCATGACATAATTTCTAGTGGATTGCAGTGTAATGCCATTGTGGGGAGCGCTCTTGTAAATATGTATACTAAATGTGGATACATAGAGAATGTACAAGTATTTCACATATTTATCATCAATTCAAATATATTTATATTCAATGCTTATCATATTATTAGGTGTGAGGAGACGTGCAAAGGAAACACTATAAGGAAATGACATAGGAACTAGTCTTATAGAAGACGAGAGTACTTTATAAGGAGATGGGAGATAGGGGCATCCTACCTACCTAAGTAAATGTCTAAACCAAATGTGGTGTGATCCTTTGCAATGGTGTGGCCAATTAAGCGAGGCGGGGAATTGTACCAAACCTAACCATTTCACATTTACCATTGTTCTCTCCACATGTGCTAATTTGGTAGATCAATAACATGGCAAGGAGTCCACCATGACATAATTTCTAGTGGATTGCAGTGTAATGCCATTGTAGGGAGTGCTCTTGTAAATATGTATACTAAATGTGGATACATAGAGAATGCACAAGTATTTCACAAAGTTCCTGAACAAAATGTAGTATCTTGGAATGTTATGATATTAGGGTATGTAGAGGATGGGAACGTAGAAGAGGCCATGAAATTTTTTCTTCAAATGGTTTCATGGACTGCAATACTTGATGGATATGTGCATAAGGGGTATCTTGATAAGGTTATGGAGATATTTTTGCAGATGCCTAAAAAAATCCCACATTCATAGAATTCATTGATTGCAAGGTATGCTCAACATGGACATTTTAGAGAAGACCATAAGCTCTTTGATGAAATTCTTGAACGAAAGCTGATATCACAGAATTCAATGATTGCAGAATATACACATGGAATTCAATGATTGCAGAATATACACATGGGGAATTTTGATGAAGCTTTGAGGCTCTTACAATTTATGCAATTACGAGGAGTGAAGCCAAAACCCATCATCTATGAAGCAATGATAACTAGTAAAAACACGTTATAGGTTAGCTAAAGGTGATATCGTGGAACTCAATGATTGCAGAATATAAACAAGGGGCATTTTGATGAAGCTCTGAGGCTCTTACCATCTATGCAATTATCAGGAGTGAAGCCAAACTCCATCACCTTCATGAGTATTTTATCAACTTGTTTACATTTTCTGCTTTCACAACATGGTGAAAAGGTTATGAATATATTATTAAGAATGGAATTACCAATATGCATCATAGTTTGCCCAACAACATTTATTAGAAGACACCTATTCTGTACGCTAGGTTTTTTTAAGAAAATGAAGTATGGTTCTTAGTATAATGCAATACCAACACTGCAAATAGCTTACCAGGTATCTTTCTTCAAGAGTGTTCAAGAGACACATAGGAGATATTTGGCTGTCACTATAAAAATATCTTTCTATAACTTTAGGCAATGCTTTTACCATAAAAGATTTGATTATGATATATTTCTTAAGAGTCTTCAAGAGACACACAACAGATATTTGGTTGTCACTATAAAATTATATTTCTATAACTTTAGGCAATGCTTTTACCATAAAAGATTAAATTATATAAGTTTCCACATTGTGAGAGAGAATTGCAACATTTAGAAATGAAAATATTTACACATCCTTGCAATCCTATTCCAGTGGATCAGAACAAAATTCATTCCAATGGATGAAAATAAGCCACTCAAAAAACATATTTTTCTATTTGTAATGATACGAATTTGTAAATCCAAGGCTATTGCAACGCTCTAAATAATTATTTTCCATTTGTAAACATAAGAATTTATAAATCTAAGAACAAAATTCATTCCAACGGATGAAAATAAGTGACTCAAAAAACATATTTTTCTATTTGTAATGATATGAATTTGTAAATCCAAGGCCATTGCAACTCTCTAAATAATTATTTTCCATTTGTAAACATAAGAATTTATAAATATAAGACATGATTGGGACTTTGAAAGTAAAAAAAATATTTTGCAAACTCTTAGATCATGTATCATCCATAATTTGCAATATTTTAAAGAATTAAAATACCCAAATTCCAATATACACGAAACCTATCTAGGTAAAAACATATTTATAAAAATATATAGAATCAACAAACTAACCATTAATAAACCACCTAAATTATAAAATTAACAACTAATTAAAAACTAATTAACTACTTAACCCATTCAATTAACAATAAAGTGCAAAATTCAGGACAAAAGCAAAACCTATGAAGCAATGATAACTAGTGTTTATAGGTTAGTTATTTTTATTTTATAGAAATCCATGAGGGATAGAAATTCACGAGGGTAAGTGAGTAACAGTAAATATACAAGGAGAATATAAATGAAATCTCCGTATAAAATTAAAAATTTAAAGCTATTATGCATGTGAGAGATAGTGGATGAATGTGCGTTAAAATATTTCACCGTTGCCTTTGTGTGAGCGTGATAATACATATCCCTAAGTCATATGACAAGATTTCAGCAACATCTTATCCCTTCCATGTAAAGTAAGCAAGCAACTTTTCAGCTTGAATGAACCCACTCAATGATAATTGGTATGATCAACCATAAGTCTTTTCCCAGTTTTCCATGGCTCATTTCAAACTCGGTCGTCGGAATAACTTCGGCAGTCATTTTTTCCATATATTTGGTGATCTCAATTTCACAAGGGCCCCCTTGAACTGGCTATAATCTCACATGAGAGTCCCATAAAGTGAATTTTTGTTTTTATCAATCCTAGCACTTCCCCATAAGTCCATGCGAGGCTAGAAATACAGTGTCATAGGCGATATAATTCAAAAAAGAACCGACCATGGCAAAACACCATCTACCAAGCAGACAGAAATTGGAAAACTGTTTAAAAATAGCTTAGTGGTGACAATCTCGGTAGAAGACACTGAAACAAACATGATTATATATTGAAAGTATATGAAAAGTATATAAAATAGAAAAGCAATACCCATAACGGTAAGACGATATCAGTAGAAGTGGAGGCGATAGATGCTCCTCTGGGTTGTAACCTTGTACTGCGATGGAGTTGGGTAAACGAGATGAAGGCCGCCATGTATTAAGTCTTTCTAGTGCTCAAGTTCCCTCATCAAGGAAAAGCAGTCCATCAAGAACTACTCTCTACTCAAGCTATTCAACCTGTATTTCAATTCACAAATAATACAAAGGTCAAAATGATACCCTGCTAAGCAAAGAAACAACATACGCATATAAAATATATAGTAGTCTGAAAATGATTAATTTTTCTGTTTCATCTTGATCTTTATCAATGTCATATGGTGGCATATTCACTAATCCCTTTGAAATCTTGAAGCCTAGAGTACCGAAATTCGGTGTTGCTGTTGTTGTGTCATTTACTGTAGTGTAGTCGAGCGAAGAGTCGATTCCAGCACCTCGAATTGTTGTAATGAATTGAGAAAAGAAACAACATATGAATATAAAATATATAGTAGTCTGAAAATGATTAATTTTTCTGTTTCATCTCGATCTTTATCAATGTCAGATGATGGCATATCCATTAATCCCTCTGAAATCTTGAAGCCTAGAGTACTGAAATTTGGTGTTGCAGTTGCTGTGTCGTTTATTGTAATGTAGTCGAGCACAGAGTTGAGCAAGGTGAAGATGGTCCATTAGTAAAGGGATAGGTATCATAGTTCCAAACCGCATCATAATCGTCGGAGGCAGTTAGTGCCTGATTCTTGCTGGAGTTTCCATGGCTTGTGATGATCCAATGACGTAAAGGTTTTTAATCGTCTAACATAAATATCGATGGCTCACAACCAAACACGATGACACTTGAGGGAATTGAAAGGAACAGGTATCATAGTTCCAAATTGCATCGTAATCGTCGGAGTCGGTTAGTGCCTGGTTCTTGCCGGAGTTTCCATGGCTTGTGATGATCCAACGGTGTAAAGGTTTTTAATCGTCTAACATAAAGATCGATGGATCACAATCGGGCACGATGACACTTGAGGGAATTGATCTCAGAGGGAAACGCCTTACGACGTAATTATTAGATAATAAAAATTTATTAAATTTAATTAATAAATGTACAATTGAAAATATAAATATTTTTAAATATTAAAATGTGGAATATTTACAAAATATAAATAACAGTTATAATCCTGACGGGGTGGGTGAACTACAAGCAATATCACCAGGTTTGGATGGGACTGATGAGAAAAACGTGTGCAGTAAATAGAAGGGGCAGACAAGACAACTAGTTTTGGGGAAGTAGAAACCTCGAGAAGCCTGAGCAGTGGTATAAAACCTAGATGGATGTTTATTTCTTTGTTTCTGGACTCTTGCTATAGGCGATCTTGTTGGTGGTAAAATTGATGTTGAGTATGCACGAGCCGCCAATTTGTTTATGCCCATTCGCTTGGTTAATTCGGCTACTATCATTGTTGTTCTCTAGTGGGAATTGCATTGGAGCATGCCTATTTGGAAGCCCTCTTCCACAATGTGGGAGCATGGGGAGAAGGTTTGCAGACACTCACATTACATCTATTTAGCATTGGTAGGGGACATCGCCTTGTTGGTCCACTCTGCGGGGACCTATCTTTGGTCAATATTTACAAAGATCGATAGTGCTTTAGTAAGTTTATTATTATGGACCTTTGTTTGGATAAATCTTTCCTTTATTCTAGTGCGAGTAAAGTGTAACTTGTGTTGTTTCATTTTCTTTCACTAGAGGGGTTCTTTTATGTGGAGAAAAAATGAGCCAGGTCACTTTAAGCTTTGGCTTTTTGGGTGCTAGGAGAAGGGAATTTGGTGTGTTTTTGGTTGTAGTGGTCCTCTCGGGGCAATTCCTCCTCTCGCTATTTGTAGCTCTAATGCACCAAAAGGGTGGAGTCACTATTGGAAATTTGGGAGTATAGTTTGGAAATGGGAGTTGGATGGTTTAATAGTTCTTATTCCTGTGTTGTGACATGGGGATGTGTCATTGTGGGTCTCGTGCTCGAGTCACAATTGAGTCCCTTTTCTGGTGTTTTTTTGTCAATTTTGGGATGTTGAGGTAGCAAGATCCGGCTCCGATAGGAATGGGGCCTCATGGCTACCTAGTGTATAGATATCAACAAGTGGGAGTAGAGGAGGATGATGGGGTTGTGGTTGTTGATTTAGTGGGGGAGTTGGCCTAGGACCAGGGTTGTGGTTGTCGATTAGGTGGGGTGGTTGGACAAGGACTACAATTAGTCGCTAGGTCATCTTGACTAACAATCATCCATGGAATCCCTAGACATGCAGATGAGGAGCGTAATTGCCACCTTGGAGGAAATTAGATAGCAGATACACGATGAACATATCGTGGCCATCGCATTCATGGATGACTTGCAGCAAAACCGGTGGGATATTCTTACTACTTGACATCTTTGTGAGGGAGCTAGAGGTGCACTAACCACTGACTCGAGGAGATGGAGGTGCACCTAGCTCATGTTGAATTCCATGCTCATAGGGATATAGGAACCCCTATTGCTCTAGGTGTTGGTCTTGCACTTGATTTCTCCCATTGATATATCATGATTTTTGGATGCCTTCTTATTCTCTATGTGTTTTAGGCTATCTGGTCATTTTTTTTTTTGGACATTGTGTAAAACATGGAAATTTTTACTCCATTTTTGCATCGTTCTCTTTGTCAGCAAATGCGGTTGGAGTGAGACCAATAGAGCAATGGGCCTCACGTTTATCCAATGTAATATTTTGACAAATTAGTATAAAAATTTGACCAACCAAAAAAACTAGTTATAAACCAAGAACATTTTGAGGATTATAGTTGTTAAAATTTAAGCACATCATAACAAAAAAACCCTTGTGGCAAATGATTTTTTTTTGCAGAATCCATTATGGTGGCTAGTCCAAAGGGCGATTCTTGCCAGGATTATATTACTACATTTCAAGCATTAGTGGCCTCTCATAGGAAGAAATGATGGTCAAAGGATACATAATCAATATTTGTTAAGAAGGCTGACAACATACCCCTTTTTGCCCTAACCATTGGATTCCATTTAACATCTTTGGAATTGATGAATCAAGCAATGGTGGTGAAGTTTACAATAATGGTGTCATCCGCTAAATTGATGGAGGAGTGGACAGATAAAATCTAGAAACCAATGATAAAAGACATAATTTGTCTTTAAGCATGCGATACTAATTTTGTTTCCTTTTCTTTTGGAGTTTAAAGAAGATTGAGATATGATTTTTAAGAACAACTCATATTTTTCGAGGGTTAGAGGAATACATTTAAACAAGTGGTCATTGGAATTTGACCTAGATGAAGACATCCCCTATGCGGTGCTAGTCTCGGTAAAGCTACCTAAACTCCCGCTTTCGTATTGGAGTAATGACTATTTAAAGGTTATAAGAAAAAGTTTGGGAAGGTATTTGGATCAGGTTGAATCAAGGGATGCCAATTTTCATGTGCAAAAGATTTCGTGGAAGTTGATTTAGAAAAATGGCTTCCCTCATAAATTTATCTCACATAGGGGGATGGAGCCACTACCAAGTTTTAGACTATGAACAACAACCCTTCAAATTTCAGATATGTCATGAGTATGTGCACTTTTCCATGGATTGTAAGAAGGTTCAAACTAGAAAAAGGGAACAATTGAATGCAAATCCAAAAATCAGTGGCAAACCCAGCGTGGGGGGGGTGGTGGAACGGGGAGAAAAGGAAAGTTGATGACTAATAGAAACCCTACAATCCCAAATAGAAATGGAGCCACAACCTCAATGAACCCATTTGAGATCCTTTAATCACAAGAAGAAAATAAATGAGAAGCATCACAAAACAATAAGAAAAAAGAGGATTCATAGGAGGAAGAATTAACTCCAAAAGAGGAGAAGTGGGGAATCTATGAAAAACACATAGAAAATAAATGATTTCAATGGAAAAGGAGCAATCTCTTCATAGGGCCCGGATCAACAATCAAAACTCTTTGGTTCTAGAACAAGTGGACAATTCCTCATGAAATAGGGAGCACGAAAGGAGAATCACGGCTATAATTCCAAAGAAATTAGAGGAAAATATCGAAAAAGTATTGACTAGTTCGGAAAGAAAAAAGATGAAAAAGACATCCAAGAAACAAGAAGTACCAAAAGAGGACAAAGGAGGACTCTAAGAAGAAAAACTAAACAAAAAACCTGGAACTCAAACTCAAACCACTGAGGTCTTCAACCCCTCTGGTAATTAAATCATAAAAGTAGTGAGGATGGAATGTAAATGTATTTTGATATTGGGAATATTCTAGAAATATTTTACATCAATTATGTGTATCAACCCCTATGGTAATTAAATCATAAAAGTAGTGAGGATGGAATGTAAATGTATTTTGATCTTGGGAATATTATAGAATTTTTTTAACTGATATGGACAAAACATTTTGTATCATGGGGATGGAATGTAAATGTATTTTGACCTTGGGAATATTCTAGAAATTTTTTAAATGGTATGGATAGGAATTTTCGTGTTAGTGTCCATGCTCAATCACAATCCTGCAAGGAATGTTAATAATTGTGAAGAAATGTGAGGGTTATGGCATGATCCCAACTTTGTTTTTTAATAAACTCTCATACTCATACTTTTCAAAAAAAAGAAACTAAGATCTATTTAGTTCTATAAATTAAAATAATGACTTATATTTGTAATGTAGCTTTATATTTAAATTTAATTAATAAATATATAAAAATCAATATTTACAATAACATTTTCTTTATATTAATATAAATCAATATTTACAATAACATTTTCCTCTCGGTTATATTTTCATATCAATCTATTTATATATAACATCAATATTATTTATATGACATTAAAAAAATTCAAAAAATAATAAAACATATTATTTGTAACTATATATATTATCAAGATTCTAATAAAATTATATTTATCTAATATTTATATAAATATAAATGATATAATTGAAAACCAAATAAATTTATTTTAATTTTAAATTTCTCAGATACTTCAAAAATTAAATTCAATGGAGTGAAAATATTTTGAAATTTTTTTTGCATTGAATCCTAATATGCGCTCTCATTGTTCCAAATTGCTATCGTGATAAAAAAATCACAAGGACCATTTATTCTAAACACTTTAGGGATTAATAACATATTAATAAGATATTCTGGCGACCAACGTGTTGATGCAGCTTTCGTTGAGAGTTGCATTATAGTGGAATTCTACACTTATTTATTTGGTTGAGCGTTTTCCTGCAAACTTGGTGTGCAAAATTACAATTTGTAAATGCCTTGTTTTTTAAAGGCAATTTTTATTTTAAATTTGGTAAAATAAATGTAAGAAGAATGTTTAAAATGTATTTATAAATGAAGACCAATTTTGAATAGGCAAATTACGTAAATTTGTAATTTTAACCTCTATCTTTGATACATTACGTAAATTTGTAATTTTAACCTCTATCTTCGATACATTTCAGATAAATTTGACTGAAAAATACACGGAGAAGTTACAAAACTTAAAATAACTAGACCAGAGTTTTTCTTGACTGAAAAATACACGGAGAAGTTACAAAACTTAAAATAACTAGACCAGATTTTTTCTTCCTTTCACGATGATATGGAATTGGATTTTATATCATAGTTATCGAAATTCCACCAAATTGACCAAAGATTCGATTGACACATTAATAAGCGATTTCGAATTCGGTACGGAGTATAGGGTCGATCACATATTCACTACCTTCTTTCGCCTGAATGCCCTGATACGCACCATTCTGTGTGGCGTGTTTAGCCGCCTCCGTAAACAAATAGGCAGAGGGTCATCATGGACAGTGCAAGTTGAGAATAATTAATATTATTTTATTATTAATGGAGAAAATGGTTACATTGTTGTAACTTTCTCCCTAGTTTAGGATTAGTTCCTATAGTTATGGGGTTTGGTTACAACTTCCTATTTCCTAGTATTGTATTTAATGATGTAATCTTTTGATTGATGTGTAATAGAGTGAACGGAGAGACATCTCTCAAGTTTTGTGAGTGTAGTCCTCCAGGTGCAGGCCACACCTGAGAGCTACATCTCTTTCTTTTCAATTCAGTGCATATTTTATCTTGGTATTAGAGCTCAGATTGAGTGAGCCTGATCTTTGTCACCTGTGAGGCTGAAGTGCCTGTAGAAGCTAGCTTGCCTGTGTGGTGGAATTGCCTGTGAGGCTTGAAGTGCCTGTGGGGCGGAGTGTGTACACGAGAGCTCTATGCTCGATTGAGCAGGTGGACTGTAGAACACCTGGCTTGGACTCGGGAATTTTTTTTTCTGAGCAGAAAGGCCGATTGGCACGGATTTTGCGCTGACAGTCGCGCCAGAAGACCGATTAGCGCCGGATTTCAAGGAGAAATCGCGCTAGAGCGTGAAAATTCAGGGAAAAATCACACCAGAGCGTGGATTTTGAGGGAGAAATCGCGCTATTGTGCCAGAAAGCCCGATTAGCACGAATTTTGTCGGGAAAAAAGTGCCAATTTTTCTACTCTAAGCAATTTTTAATTAGCGCGGATTTTTCGCTCGGGGTAGCGCCAAGGAGATCCCTGAATAGCGTGAACTTCGTTTGGCGGTTTGCAAATGGAGCAGATCGACAGAGGTGTAGATCAGTCCGAGAGAGACAGATCGGGAAAGCGCCAGAGGAGATCTGCGGGAAACCTCGACTTCGCATTGATCTGCAAGGAGGGCAGGATTGGCGAAGTGGCGGATCAATCCAGGAGAGGTGGATCGGATCAATTGTGATCAGATCGTTGATTCGGCTGTGTTGGAAATGCTGAAGTTGCTCATTGGAGCGAGAGTGCCAGACACTGCAGATCGGTGACAGAGGTGACAGATCGATCTGACAGGTATTGTTTTTGCTGTTGTTGTTAAGTAGATTCACAATGAGTAACACGATGGAATCTTACCTTAACGAGTCTGGTAAACTCAACGGATCTAACTTCACGAACTGGAAGTTTAAGATCCAGACTCTACTCGAAGGTGCGAATGCTTGGGCTATAGTGACAGGCGACGAGCAGAAGCCGACAACAACCACACAGAAAAGCGAGAGGGAAGACTGGGAAAAACGAGAAAACAAAGCCAAAGTCCTACTGAAGATGTCTGTGAAAGACAATGTCATTGCACACATCAGAGATTGTAAATCGTCCACCGAGATCTGGACGAAAATAAAAAATCTCTATGAGACCCATAATACAAACAGAGTTTTGGCTCTGAAAAGCAAGCTATTTTCGATGAGAATGGACGAAAGGGAGTCTGCTACTGCATTTGTAGCGTGAATTAAGGATGTTAAAGACGGATTGGGGGCCATTGGAGTGGCGGTGGCTGATGAAGATCTTGTTGCAATTACGATGAATGGGATGCGTGATGATTTTCAAACCTTCATCATTGGAGTCTCGGCAAGGGAGAAAGCACCCTCGTTCGATGATCTCACTGCGATCTTG
>APFE030820573.1:0-50021 GCA_000404065.3 Pinus taeda | reverse complement strand
CTCTATGGGTGTTCGACACCGGCTCATTCATTCACACGCCGTGGATTGTACCTATAGTACCTTGAGGACCATCGTCATTATTGGTGGCGCCTCTCGCGTCTGTTAACAGCTTTTATCATTGGCTGATAATCAGACGATGTTCAACCATGTTCGACTTCGACTCCTATATTCACATGTTTGGACTTGTACTTCGTTTGGGTTTGGATGGAGCACAAGACCCTGGTTCTAGTCTGTTGCGAACGAGGCTACGATTTTGTGGATCATTATTACATGACTCATTGATGGATGGCTGCGCCCATACCTGAGTCTTTTAGGATGGCTGCGACCATACCTTTTATCATCATGGTCTCTCAGCTGTGGCTGCGTTTCCATCCACAGACCTTACTTCGGTCATTGTTTTTGGATGCTGCGGCCATGCTCGACTACATGTAATCGACGATATCATTTGAAACTCACGCGCAGGTTCTTCTGGTGGATGTTCCGGTTTCAGTTTTGTAGATTTCACCTCTACTCTCTCGGGCTTCATGCTTAGGCACTGTTACACAGTAATTTAGTCATGTCTCCTTGGTAGTCTCACCTACTGATGTTTCATGAAATCAAATCCATCATGCTCATGCTCTCTGAATTGGCCAAATAACCCTCTATGCCAAAGTTTATTTGATCATCGCGACTGTTATTGAAATAACCACGCTGACTGGCGGCTTCTAGTGCAACTGATGCGCTGCCAGCACGGAAGCACACGGGTTTTCCGTGCTGGTTGAATTTCATCGCTAGCGCATCCTCTAATTGTATTAAATCATGCTGACATAGCTCCCCCCGTTACTGAGATGCGACGTCAGCGCGTCAGTCCAGTTATTCACCCGTGCTGATCCTGTTTAGGCGAATTTGTTCTAACAGCCAACCTTCTAGATGACTCCAGACCTGGTTGTTGGCCTTGTGAATGTCGCCCTCCCTTCTATGGCATGTCTGTTCGTCATATGAGCCACCTTTCTTGGAGATAAGCTTATCCTTCCACCATTCATGGAGACTCCTTCTCCTATATAAGCTTCCACCATTGCCATGAATAGCTAGTTTTTGGATATAGTTTTTGACATAAGAGGAATTCATAGTGTTTTACTGCTGCTCCTAATAGGCAGTTGGTGTGTTAAGTGTGGATTGATAGAGAGCTTAAGGAAGGTTGTGAAGTCTTGTTGCCTTGTGTGAGAGAGAGAGTTGTTTGTCTTGGGAGATCTACCTCCAAGGGTGAATGCTTATGAGACTTGCTGGCTGGACCCTCTTGAGAAGGACTCAGCGTCAGAACATTGGTTGTACCTTTCTCTGTTTTTGATTAATAAAAGATAGATTACTATTGTTATGGTTCCATTCTCATTTGTCTTGTAATGGTTAATGTTAATTACATCCTTTCTGACTGATGTATAGTTTCTTTTACTAGATTTCACGCTTGTGTTTGTTTTCTCTTTGCATGTGCAGGTGTCCATCCACGAGGATAGTGGAGGATCGTGACTGACCAGAGCAAAGGAGCGAGAGCGACATCTCTTCATCAAACAATAGCGCTGGAATCCAAGTAGGTGTTCATTACCCACTTTTTAATTGCAACTAGGAACTTGCATAGTAGCATTGATTGATTGTTGCTAGACCCGTTATGGGCTAGTAGGGATCGCCTCTATCCGTAGAGGGGATTTACCTCTCTAACAGTATCTGGCCTAAAATATTTAAAAACCTTGTACATAGCATAAGCTTTCTTATCCATATCTAGATAATTTGATTTTGATCTTTTCATGCTCATGCTCACAACGGAGACAAGTCATTCATTTCCTTGAAGAAATAGTGTTGAGCATGACATCAAAGTTAGGACTAAAGAGGGTACGAGCTTCAGCTATGGTTTTCTAAAATTGGGTGAAAGCTTCTTTATCTTTTTTATTACATTTATAAAGTGTATCCTTCTCTATCATATCTTATAGTCCCTTTACAATTTATACATAATATGAAATAAATTTTTGAAGAAAATTGAATTTGCCCAAAAAATATTGCATTGCCTTCTTAGCATTTGGATACAGAATTTGAGTGATGGCTTTCATGCATTCAATATCTACTATAATTAGATTTTTATTAATGATATTTCCTAACCAATTTCATTCAGGAATGCCAATTTTTTTTTGCTATGATTAAGTGATATATCATACTTCTTGAAACGTTCAAATATTTGTCCCAGATGATGTAAATGATTTGATATTTTCTTTGAGAACATTGTAACATTATCAAAATACACCACCACACTCTAGCCAATCATTCCATGGATCTCTGAAATATGGCTCCAACATTAATTAACCTAAAGGGCATGTGTCTAAAGGAAAAGGTTACCCACTTGGTTTTGAGATTTGTCTTCATTCTATATAGCTTACCTACCAATACTTGGTTGTAGCCAGAAAATATATCTAATAGTGAAAACAACTCAAAACCTGAAACTATTTGGAATATCTATTCCATTAAGGGAACGAGGTACTTTTCTGTCTAAAGCACGATTAAGATTATGAAAATCAACACATAAGTGTATTTCCCTATATTTCTTCCTCACAAGGGCTAGATTTGAGACCCATGTTGATTGCTTGACTTTAAAAATAATCTATGCATCCAACTTATTTAATTCCTTTTGTATCAGAGGCTCAAGTGTCATAAGTACCTTTCTTATTTTCTTCTCAAAAGGCTTGACCTCATCTTTGTTTGGAATGGCATGTTGGATAATCCTTGTATCATATATTTTCAAGTCTTCATGAGTCCAAGAAAAGACATCCAAGTACAATTTGAATAGTTAAATGAATGCATGCCTTTCATCTTGAGAAGAACAGGTAGTGACATTAACAAAATTAGGATCTTCTTTCTTCATGAGATTGATTTTTTCATGCAATATCGTTGAACTTTGGGTCTTTATGTTAGGGATTCTTTAAATCAATTCATCTAGTCGAACAACTTGTCTAGTGATATAACACCTTTGGGCATTGGTTCTCCCTCTCGTGTGTTAGATTTTTCTTGTAAAGATTTATCGTGTTCATCTTCATCTATGGCCACATATTTGAATATATCCATGTTAGAAATAAAGTCAAAAATCTATTGATCATCATCTAAAATGTGCAAGTTAGTCACATTATTAGGGACAATAGGTTTATAAATTATTTCTATAGGAAATACATACCAAAGAGGTATAAACCTAGCAGTTGATTAGCTACCGTATTTTTTGTGGAATTATTAATTCTTGGCACTAATTTAACTTTAAAATTTTTGAAAGAAGAAATCAAGCGCCATAGCTCATGTTGGAATCTTTTCAGATGGGTGAAAGGAAAGCTCATGTTGGAATATTTTGTAGATGGGGTGAAAGGAAATTAATAGTGTTAGGCACCTGCTTGGTGGTAATTTTAGAATCATTTATTACCTTCAAACATTTCAGATTTAGGTCTATATCTTTCTTCAAGCCAAGAATCAATGCCTCATAATCTGCAATGTTTTTACTACATTGAAATTCCAAATAAAAGGAAATAAAATAAAATAAAAATAAAAAAATCTTCTTGGGATCCATTAGGATGTAACCTACACCAACTGCATCCTACATCTTCGATCCATCATAATGTAGAGTCCATAAGTTAGTATTTACACAGTTAGTATTTAAACTAAAACTATTTACAACTATATACATGATTCATTTTCTACAGCTAGAGGAAAAGGAAGGAGTTCGAGCTTTGTATCTATTGAGACAGGGGATGACATAGATTGGTAATAACAAATGTTTGATTCTAAGAAATAATTTCGTAATACTTCCTTAGCAACACTGATAGGTTCATTGGGTTCCCCTAGCTCAGTAATTGTATACTTCATGCCTGGCTCATTCTTAACCTCAATTTGATTGTTCTTTAATTTGTATGGGAGCTACAAATGGGACTAGTCCATGGAAAAGTATCCTTGGATCTTACTGAACTAGTCTCTACTTAAAAGTAGCCCATATTATTCAAGAATGTGGATGACCACAATATCAATAAATTGATGGACCCATGAGTTAGATGATGATGTAATCAAAACATTGTTGAGATATATTAGCAGTTGTACTTGAGATATTTCAAGTTGAATGATATTTGCATCTGTCTTGTCTATCTTAGCTTTAATATGTTTACATACAGATAAAGGCATGCCATTTATTGATGCACCCAAGTCAACCAAACAATTGTAGACATTATAATTAAATATCTTGAAGGTTAATAAAAATGGATTTACTAGTGATATTGAATTAACATTAGCCACATTAATGATAGATTCAAGACTTACCATGGATTTATATTGACTAGAAGTGGAAGTCTTGGAAGAAGAAGAATATTTTTTGGTTGAAGTCATGAATGCGAAAGTCTTGAGAATCGACTCCCTCTAGCCAGGAAGCTTGGTTAGTTCAAAGAGTGATATATTAGCTCATACATTCTTCAAATATTCAATAATGATATAATCCATATCACAAGACATACTCTTATATTTGGATGGTTGGGAAAAGGTCATTGATTGAGAAGGTTTATCGTCTACTTCACAAATGTTGGAATTACTTTTAGCACCTCCTGACGTACCCTTTAAGGCGTGACTAGCTAAGGATTATGAGGTTATATTATGAGTAAGATTCATCGGGGCTATTATTCTTCTCAACAACACCTTCTTCTTATCATCCAATGTCGGTTCAACAATTGATCCTTTACTCCTCAGATTGTATGTCATAGGTGGATTAGCAGGAGGAGTCTCTCCAACTAACGCTTCACCAAATGATTGAGACTCATTGTCTCTAGTAACATTTAGGACCATTGTAGATGATCCAACATTATCTTGGGGTGGATAGGACTCATATTCCTCTTTTTATTTATTATATTTGTCTTCAACGGTCTGGACATCGAGCACTTTACTTACCATTGTAGTCCTATTATGTAGCCATTGCAGACATGTTTCCTCAAGATGGGCAGCTTGATGAAAGGTGTAATAATTATCCATGCCTGATTATTCCACATTGAGATTCACATTCAATCTTTTTGTTGAATTAGCTATTTGGTTATTTATCTTCGTGAAGAAAGGCTTGAAAGGTTTTCTACTAGAAGAACGTTTTCTAGTCTTTCTTTTCAGATCAAACACTTAATAGTTAATTGTTTGTTATATTTTACGGGGATATCAAAATCGAAAGCATATTTATCACTACACTTCATAGATGAGTCTTGGGGGATTTATTACCCATAGTATTTGGATCACCTTGTATACCATATTCTCCTATGGAAACCATGTACTTCTCAATAGCAATGGCTTCAGGAAAATTCTCAACCAATGTGGCCTTCATTTCCCTATTAACAAACATAGAAATGTTATACAACAATGCTAAATTGTATTAGTAAATTTTTATATAATGGTGAGGTAGCACATCATTAAGAAACATGTTTAGTATAGTTGTTAAATGTTTATTGAAGACTTTAACCTTTTCCTTTTTACCATCTTGAATGAGCTCAACTCTTTAAGAAAAATAACCTGTTTCTTCTCTTCAACAAACTTTTCTAAAAAATATTTTCTGAACTCATCCCAAGTCCTAATAGACCCCATGGTAAGAGTATGATGCCATACAATGTCCTTATTCTTGAATGTGTATGGAAACAATCTACAAGTGATTTCTACATGGTGAAAATTCATAATCATTAGTGATAGATAAAAATTATTGATATGGTCTTCCACATAAATCACCTTATCAGGATCACATTTAGTGAGATGCTTTTCAAGATGTCAAGGTAAATCATTAAGAATTCCTTGGATATCAAGAGAAAAATATGCCATCTAGACCAAAGGTTGTGGTTGATTCATATCCATAGTGTTGTCTTTGTCATTCTCTTAATTTGATACTAAGCCTTTGTCATCTTTTAATTCCCTTTGTTCTCAGGTCCCTCTACATGTTCACCATTCTATAGCAGTCCCTAGTTTTCACCTTCTAGATTCTAAAAATCAGTTGGACCCTTTTTTACCCTATTTTGAGTTTCTCTGTACAAAATCTACTAAATCATATAAAGAAACATTAATCAATTCTTCACTGTACTAACCAATACTCTTTGGCAATATGTTTGAGGTTGACTTGAGAGTTTATGGGGCAAGACAATTGTAATGGGAAGATTCTAATCCTTTCAGTGTATTCATGGGTAATATGGAAAAGGGATCTTAACTAATTGTAAGTGACTTCATATATAGATTCAAGATTGTGTGGAATGGTTTCAACTTCAGGCATTTCCTACAAAGGAGGAGTAGGTGAATGGGAACAAGGTTGGTTAATTTCTTTCTTAGAGGTATTAGGGAAATAATGAGGAGTTTTCCCAACCATACAATGGAGGCCCTCCTTCTAGCACCAAATCTATTGACAGGCCAACTTTTATGGCCAACGATTAGGGAATATCCTCGATGCAAAATCCCAAGTATAATCTACACCATTTGGGATAGGATTCCCATCCAGTATGTGGGCATGCTTTCCACCATATTTATTTATGATTCATTTTGGATGAAATGAACAACAAGCATTATAAAACAAATAAAACTTTAGATAAATACAAGTTAAAGTAGCTTTATGGAAACTTTACACATGTAATGTTGTAGACATAACAACAATGAAATAATATGACATAAATATTAAAGAGGCATACTAGAAAACTTCAATCAAAACACACATATGAAGATAAATATTTTTTTATCGATCAAGAATTATTTCCTACTTGACCACAAACATGAAAGCATGAAAGAACATAAAATCCCAAGTATGATATGTGCTCAAATCAACAAAGTAGTTCATTAACTAAACACATGGAAGCAAAAACATATAGCTTTGAATCATCAAGAGAAGATTCTCATAATGCTCAAAAAAAATGTACAAAATTTCTTGCTTAGGCTCAAAGAGCTTCTCAAAATTAATTTGAAATGCCAATAACACCATCACATGAAATACCCATGAAATCCATTAGTGAAGATGCAAAGCTACCACTTGAACTCTCAAAAATATCCATAAGTTCTCAAAATAATATGCTCAAATGAATTCCAAAACTAAGAGTCCTTTTCATCTAGCCAAGAGGGTATATTTACACAAAATGAGGTGACCTTTCACCTACCATGACCTTTCACCTATCCTCATGACTCTTCAACTTCCTCATGACTCTTGACCTTACTCATGACCCTATAATCTAAATTCTATGTACTTTAAATAAAATACATATTAGAATGAAAATAATGAAAGAAAACATTCTTATTTAGTCAAATTGGTGACGTAAAGATCAGGATCCATTGCATTTACATCTCTAACCTAATAAGATTAGCATGCTTTGTATTTGGAAGTTGTTACTAGGATATTATGTTGTATCTCATCTTCATACCTCATGAGACATTCTAATGCATCAGGTAGCAATGTTCATTTTTTAGCTTACACTTGATTCAATAGCATTGTGAGATTTGTATGCATATTCAAGGGCTCCACAATGTTTCACGATATCACCTCCTTTGCAACCTCTAAATCACCTCTTGCAACTACTTTATTTATTGGATCAAAAACTCCTTAAATATCTTGCTTGACTTCTTAGTGTGATCTTGTTTCTCTTGATGCACTGATGGAAGGTATTTTATGCACTTTGACAAGATATTTAATCTTGTTGTGCAAGGTTTGATAAGCATCCATTGTCCTATTCGTGTCCCTGCTCAACTTCTCATGGGATTGCATTTTGATCCTGACATCCACTTTATCTTTCTTTTTGGTTATGCAATCTTTCCTGGGAAATTCTTTAGGCACATTAGGGAATTTCAAAATCCAATGATATATGAGATCTACTACTAATGACAAAGTTTAATTAACAATCCTCTTCCCTTTAATTAACTCAACATGTGAGAAAATGGAGCCATTCATTGATGCAGGGTCATAATTCCATCATAGACTCGACGCATAACTTGTTTTAACACTTAAAATTCTTCAATAATTGATGCTTGTAAGTTTTCACCACAAGAGTATGTGATAAACAAAGTTTGGTTCTCTATTTTAGGTTGCATATTGTTCTACTCTAAAATGGCCAATTTTTATTTCAAATCCTCAAACACTTTTGATAATCTATTTTTGTTCGTCTATGTGGAAGTTATTATTTTTATTTGAAATAATCTATTATTATGGGATCCATTGTATTATCCATCACTATATCTTTTTTCATAGTGACTGATATGGGTGTCAATGGATTCTAGGTCCAACATCTGCACTTTTCTTGTATGATTTTACACTTAACCTGATCAAAAGTAAGCCTAGAGAGATCCAACATTGCGTCTTCTTCTTCCACTGTGATGCCTAAGTCCTGGGATGGAAAATGTCCACCAATGGATTATTTTTTTCTTGGATATTAGATTTGATGGAGGATACCAACATATTTTCGTAGTTGAATATTGTTCCTTTATTTGTATGTGCATGAATCAAGGGAACCCAAATTTCCTGAAAGGTCTCCATATTTGATTTTCCATACAACTTTGATAACACAACTGCTAGTATTTTATAAAACTTTTGGAACCACTTGACCTTATAAATCACATCTTTTTGCCTAAACTTTCTTGGCTCTTTCCACCAATATTTCAAAATGTCTTTTGTTGATCCATCAAAGTTAGCCAACCACATGGTGTTTAAAGTCTCCTAAGGTGTGGGAATCTTATAATAGTTTGTTATGTTTATTATTGTGAATTATCCCACCATTTCCCCTTGATAATTTTTTATTGTAAGTTGATATTCATCAGTATGTTGAAGAATCCATTCTATTGTTTCTACATTGTTGGTACTGATGTTGTATGGTAGGTACATTGATGATGTATTTGATGTTCAGAGAATTAGATATAGTTATGTTGGTTGGCATCGATGTCAACCTGGGCATGCGTTGGCAGATGATCATGTTGCAGTTTGGCTTGCATATGATGTGTGTGTGTGTGTGTGTTTCTCTTTTGTCCATATGGTTGTGTTATTAATAATTTTATTATTGTAAATGATTATGTATGGTTTGATGAGTTTATGGTTGATGGTTACATTACCATGGTACATGTATTCCTAAAATGGCATTTGCTTGGTATTGGATTGTGTGAGTGGTCTAAGTTGATGCTTGGTATTAACATTGTAGGTATTGGTTTTACCATGGTATATGCCTCCGGTATTTTCTTGGAGGTTACCATGGTATAGGGATTTCTGGTATTAGCATGACCATGGTTTTAACCTGTGGTATTGACCTAGAGATTACCATGGTAAAAGGGTGCATGGTATTGACATAACCATGGTAGTGGCCCGTGGTATTGACCTTGCATTCACCATGGTATGGGTGTGCTTGTTATCCGCTTAACCATAGTATTTTCCCATGGTATTGATTGGATATTATTGAGGATATTTTGACATGTACATTTGTGAGAATATTGAGTTATAGGTTGGATGTATTGATTGAGCATGTGTGAGAGAGTGAGTGTGTGCTACAATATTTTGTCTTGCATATTTATTACCTATAGAGTTGTTGGGTAGTGTGATTATCAGACCTTATTTTCAGATCAGATCAGAATTGATGTAGGGTTTCTCATGTTGAGTAGGTTTGAGAGCTTGGCGTGAAATATTCTGGAATGTGGTTCTCATGGAGGAATTGAGGGTGTTGAGACTCATGATATATAGTGTGTAGAGATGGTGGGTTCTTTCTAGCCAACAAATTAGAATGAGTAGCATATTTATCCAGAGTCTGGTGGTATTCGGTGAAGTTCATTGGTCATGATGGCTTCTAGTGAATAGGTGTTCATAGAATCATGAGAGAAGATTCTCTCTATATGTTATTGCTAGAAAAATTTTCTGAGTAGTCAAGTCTTCCAGCTAGTGGGTGTCATCTCCTCTATGTAAAAGAATTGTTCAACATAATAAAATATTTGAGAAATAGAGGAGCGGGTGATATTTCCCTGGAGAGGGTTTTCCACCAAAAAACATTTGTGTCCTCTTATGTTCATTTTTTTCTTGTTGATCCTTTATGGTGTTTTCTATGGCGATTTTACATTCTTGGATGATGGATTATTGAATCTAGGGCTTTTGGTAAAAATAATTAAAAATTAAAGATATCATAGAACTATTGGTTCACTCCCCCCCCCCAATGGTGATCACATTTCTAAGAATTGGTATCAAAGCTAGTGCTCCTCAGTGAAGCTTAATCACTTGGAGGGTAGATTCTGGTATTATGGTGAAGAACAAGAGAAAACAATCACAGAAGAAGAAGTACTGTAAACAAATCAAGAATGGTGAAAAATCTAGAGAACCTCTTCTGCTAGTAAAAGGTATCAAGAACAATATTCTCAATGGTGGATATTTTCCTTTCCAATCTTGTGATGATGATTTTGGAATCATTGAAGAAATGATAATAATATTTTTGAATTTGATTCCTCAAGATATGAGGAAGGTGTTTTTCCAGCGAAGGGATCTAAGAATGATGAAGTTCATAGATTAGTAACCCTTGAGGCTAAGAACAAAGCTCAAGCAATGATAATTGAGAAGTTGACTATAGAGAATAGAGATCTGAAAAATTGTTGGAAATTCTTGAAGAGAAAGAATATGCATTCAAGGAGGAAATCACTAATCTATAAAATCAGTTGCAGAAGGAAAGAAACACTGAAGATGAAATCAATAATCAACTAAAAGAGAAAATCAGAATTTGCAGAAAACTTGAAGCAAAAAAAGAAGAAAGGAGATCAAGCCAAAATAAAACAAATGAGGCACCACTTGAAGAGACTAAAGTAGAAATTTCAAGCATAAATGAAGAAAATGACCATAAAAATCAAGTGCTAAGTCAACAACGCAAGAATGTGCAAAGGAAAATGTTAATTGTTTTAGCTGTCAAAACTTTGGGCACATCTCAACAAATTGCAAATATAGAAAGATAAATCATTTCAAGAAAAATAAGCAGTCAAATAAGGAGCATCGTCTAGTGCTCAGGTATAAAAAATTCTTCTTTTGTTATTTTTATTCTTGTAATAAATTCAAGCATAAATCTATTGACTGTAGGACTTCTAACACAAATAGAAAAAGACACACTAGCAGAAGATTTGAGTCATTTTCGTCTTTTATTTGGCACATAACACGTTTTATCTGCAATAATATTGGCCATAGAGCCAAAGATTACTTGTTTCCTGTAACCCTTCAGGGATCTAATTAACTAAAAAAGGAAGTGGTACATCAAGGTTTGGAGAAATAAAGAGAAACAATAAATTTGAGACCACCTCAGTGTCACGGGGAGCTTGAAGCACTAATTGTAGAGATTGAATGGGAGCTCCTTCAAGAAAAGAAAAAATTCATCAGAATCGACAAGGCGTGTTTTCGATGCAAAGGTTTTATTTTATCTTCTGGTCATTATGATCTGGATTAATCTATGTGCTATGTTTTAATCTTCACTTGGAATGATGGATAATTACCTACATAAAATAAAAATCAATGGTTAGGCTTTCAAACAAAAAAAAATGTTATTAAATCTCATAATGGATTTCCTATTAAAAAACGATATCGAAGGTTATTTAAGAGTTTGAGAAGACGCACCCTATATAAATCCTTTTGAATCCACTATGGGCATGAGGAGAATCAAAGGTGATTTTTACCAAATACATGTGAACACTGAGTAGAGATTGTGTCCTAATGATGAATTCGTAAGTGATGTTATTGAATTTATCTTCATGGTTTTGGGCACAAGGTTATGGTCTGATATGGAAATCTTAAAAATTATTAATATGTCCATATCCAAAGGCATGAATACTTTTAAATTTAAGCATGATTCTTTCTAATTGTTAATGGAGCACATTAATTAATTTATTTTTCGCTTCATTTGGTCATCAACCCCACATTCAGTAATGGAGGTAGATGATATAGGAGTGGTGCTCTCAAGGGCCTCTGAGCTTTGTTCAAATATCAACAATTCCATTGAGAGGTACTTTACACAAGATGAGGATGATGACATATCTAATGATCATGTTTCATATGAGTGACTGTCGGTTTCATTTTTATAAATGAAGAAAAGTACACATAGGCAACCCATGTGTAGCAGAAATAATCCATAATCTACTTCAACCTGAAGTACCTTGAAGAACTTATGTTAATTGGAAAAGTTGAAGAGGCTGAGAACAACTTGTCTAGCTTTACCAAATTGGAGGACAACAAGAATTCTATTAAGATATTGTTCAAGAAAATGAAAACTGAGGATCATATACTTGAATCATGTTTGCGTGAATATCATACTCATATTCAAACGTTTTTTTGCCTAACTTCATTATAGTCACCATACCCACATCCTAATTCAATTTCAGATGCCTTGTTTCTCATGTCATTTGCATCAATATTTATTTGTATTGTAGCAAAGAGTCAATGTTTCTATGATATATCTCACATTTCTTTGATTGTAGGAAGGTGATATCAACTAAACATCTTCAAGTTGTTGTTTCATCTGCTGAACAGAGTCAATTACGGCCTTATCGGAACACTGACATAAATCAAGCCTTCATTAAATAAGACCTGAATATGGATGAATTGACAAGTTATAAAGAACGTGGAGTGTGTATTAGGTTTGGGTACAGTGTTGATATGAGATCATTTTCATGTCATTTCATGAGTATATCATTGAGGAAAGGGTGCTAGATTTGTATGGTGAAGTTTTTAATTCAGAGGATGTAGTGGTGCTAAGAGGCTTTGAGTTAGGATTTATTGTCATTGAAGCACTAAAGTGAGTTTTGGGTTGGTCTTTGTCATAAAAGGAATTATTCGCCATGAAAATTAGTCCTTGGATGTAATAAGAGTTATTGGTGTAGCCCTAATGCTCTAGGTGAAAGATGAAAATGCCTAGTTTATGAAGTGTGGATTTTAGAAAGAAGATATTCCATGCTGGTTGATGATGGTGATGATGCTCAGGGGGAGCATGTTGAAGATGTGTTTGTTGATCAAATGGATACTTTATTGGTGCATGAGGAGATATGCTTGATGATTGTTGTTATGTCTATGCTGGAAGATATTATATAATGTTGATTTTTATGATATGTTGATGGTGATGTCGATGGCAAGAGTGTCGATGCTCATATTATATGGTTGATTTCTAATCATGTTGTTGATTATTTGTGTTGATGCTAATTATGATGAGTTGTTGTGTTACTATTTCATGTTGTTTGTTGTTGTTGAGCTGAGTGTTGTTTCTATCGTTGATGCATAGGTTGCTTCTATTGTTGATAACATGTAGATTTTGTTGTTCCTGCTTCAGGAGAGAGCAATATTTCTATTGATTTGTTGTTGCCTCCGCATGTTGTATGTTTCCATAAGGGGTGTTACTATCTCTTGTTGCATTTTCATTTGACCCAGTAGAAGATCATTGGAGTGATGATATCATTTATGTGTATTGGCATCAAAGGGGGAGTTTTTATAGGATTTAATTTCAGAGTTCAATGTTAGATGGATGGTTCAGTAGGGGTTGCCATCAATGCCAAAGTGGGAGATTGTTGGCATTGATGTTGTATTGTAGGTATATTGATGATGTAGTTGATGTTGTAGGTGTTGGATGTAGTATTTTTGGTTGGCATTGATGTCAATCTAGCATATTTATGTCTGACCTCCTATAATTCTTCCTCATTATTAGATTTATATTAGGTTTATAGAACGAGAGATTCTTCCAAATATGAGGGAAAATAGATTGAGAGCATGCAAGGATCCAATTTTGACTTCTAGGGAACAAACTAATAGGGTAAGATTGTCAATGTATCTAATCCCACCTAGATATTTCTACAATTGGTCAATTGTCTCTTGAGCATAGCTGCTTCTTTTTTTTGGAAGTTGAACATGTTGTAGTTTGGCTTGCATATGATGTGTGTCTCTGTGTGTTTAGCCTTTGTCCAGATGGTTGTGTTATTAGTAGTTTTATTGTTCCACATGATTATGTATGGTTTGTTGAATTTATGGTTCATAGTTACATTACCATAGTAGAGGTATTCCTAACATTCACATTTCCTTGGTATTGGATTGTGTGAGTGGTCCAAGTTGACGCATGGTATTGACATGTAGGTATTAGTTTTATCATGGTATCTGGCTATGGTATTGGTTTGGAGGTTACCATGGTATAGGGATTTCTGGTATTGGAATTACCATGGTTTTGACCCATGGTATTAACCTAGAGATTACCATGGTACAGGGGTGCATGCTATTATCATAATCATGTTATTGACCTGTGGTATTGACCTATCATTTACCATGGTATGGGTGTCCTTGGTATCAAATTAGCAATAGTATTTTCTCATGGTATTGATTGGATATTATTGAGGATATTTTGATATATACTTTTGTGAGAATATTGAGTTATCGATTGGATGTATGGATTGAGCATGTGTGTGAGAGTGAGTGTGTGTTATAGTATTGTGTTTTGCATATTTCCTACATGTAGCATTGTTGGGTAGTGTGATTATCAAACCTTATTTTCAAATCAGATCAGAGTTGTTGCAAGGATGCTCATGTTGAGTAGGTTTGATAGCTTAGTGTGAAATAACTTGAAATGTGGTTCGCATGGAGGAATTAAGGCCGTTGAGACTCATGATACATAATGTGTAGAGATGGTGGGTTCTTTCTAGCTATCAAATTAGAATGAGTAGCATATTTCTCCATATTCTAGTGGTATTGGGTGAGGCTCATTGGTCATGGTGGTTTCCAATGAACATGTGTTCATAGAATCGTGAGAGAAGAGTCTCTCTATCTAGTATTGCTAGAAAAATTGTCGAAGTAGTCAAGTCTTCCATCTAGTGGGTGTTGGCTCCTTTATATACAAAATTTGTTTAGCATAATAAAATATTTGAGTAGTAGAGCAACATGTGGTTTTTTCCCTAGGGAGGGTTTTCCACCATAAAATATTTGTGTCCTCTTATGTGCATTTTTTCTTGTTGATTATTTATGGTGTTTTGTATGGTGATTTTACATGGTTAGATGATGGATTATTGAATCTATTATTTTTGGTAAAAATAATTTTAAATTAAAGATATCATAGAACTATTAATTCACCCCCCGTGCCCCCTAAGTAGTGAGCACACTTCTTCACATTAATGTAAACCTAAAAAAAAAATTCATCATGTGGGATGTCCTTCTTGGAGAACTTTGAGTATATATCACCCCAAATCAGCTATGTCGTCTTGCCAATGTAGCATGAGGTGTTTGTTTTTATGGGAAGTTTAGGAGGGTCATTCACAACTCCTTCTACAATACTATCAATTCTCCCAGAACTTCTAACAAATCTTCTTATCATAGGTTGAGCCATTTCAACAAAAGAGGATATGTTGAGAAAATCCAAATAAATAGTCCTCGACATCTTGAAAATATTCACTAGTGAGTCAAAATGTTAGACTATTTGATCCGAATTGGGTCCTAAAGAACTCTCTAAGTTTTCATAACTCTATAAAATTCATGCCAAAGTTTGAAAGTCTTAAAAAGTTCGAGCTTATCAGAAATATCCTCGAACAGTTGTAATTTGTGAGTAGCACCGAGCAACGAGGACCCTTGATCAAGCGTGCAGATCGTTGGCCCATTGTAACACACACTGCCACGAAACAGAAAAATAGAAAGTCTTTTTGAAAAATGGGGGAGGTTTCTGATATGTGATTATCGTTGATTGCATATCGCTGGGAAAACCCCTCAGAGTAGAAAAAGCCACGAGCGACCTAGACTCGAAGAGTCATAAAATCGTACAGAATTCACCAATCCCATCAGAGGTAGGTCCCACACAAAAACCGGCACGATATTGGAAGGGCTTCGAGCGATAAGCGATTTCGACCGAGTCCCACCCAATGCCATACACTGAGTGCTATGCATCGAGTGGAAGAGAGAGGAAACCGCTCACATCGGATGGGTAAACATCATGCTACTTACCCACTTGATATGGACGAAGATCGTAGGATCTGGAGGCCCCAGATTGACAACAGAAATCTGATCCGATAGATGACCGAATTCATTAGGGTAAATAGGCTGAGTTGTATAAAGGTTTGAAGTCTAGCATGAATGATGAGTTGGCAAAGGAATCATGTTCACCGGGCATTCTAGGAGTTAAATGGAAATAACGACAGATCAAAAATTTCCAAGAGAAATGACACTCAGTTCATTATGAAACAGGCGGCCACCTCCCTGTAAGGCATTACACAGTGATGATGACGCAGAATAGAGGAATTCAAATGGATAGAAGCAAGGGAACCAGAAAGCTAGGAAGCGGAAATGAGCAGTCAGAAAGCAAATTGGCTTTAAGCCACGAACTAGCAGAAACAAGGGAGAAGAAGTGAGAAAAGTGAGTTAAGAAAGCTAAGAGCAGAGAACAGAGAGAAGAAGCTGAGCTGACCTAAAGGCAACATCAAGCCAGATAGAGCTAGAGAGAGTCAGAGAGTCTGTGTACCTGAGAGAAGGTTTGATAGGCACAAGAGAACTCCTCTGTACAGGCTTTTCATGTATGAGTCTCAGATTGGGCTCATACTACTATGACCAATAGAGGACGAGTTTTAGTAAGGAGAGTCTGTGTACTCCAGAGAACTGGGGGATGCAAGTCCAGTCATACTGATTTATATCTGTTGAGTGAGACTCAAGTTGAGCTCATTGCTGTAAAACTCTACTTTGAAAACATAATAGAGATGCCACCACCGAAGGTTGAACTAGGAGACGTAGCCCAAGAGCATTGGGTGAATTCCTTATTAAACTTGTCGTGTTTACATGTTTTGCCTGTTATGTTTTCTCTAACTACTTCAGTGTCTATGTATTTCGCAATCTTATCGATCTGTTGCATATAGTAACATAGGCACATCCATGCACATGAGTCTGTAATACCCTTAATTCTTTGTCCTCGATAAATTCTAGATCAAGTGGTATTAGAGCTCTAGGTTACTAAGGTTAGACAAGCTTATGTTGGATTTTGTTGTTAAATGCTAACTAGATCAAAGCTTAAATTAGGAGAAGGAGATTTGGCTGAAACTAACCCTGAATTTGGAAGAGTCTATCCTAAGAGGAAAATGTCAGAAGAAAGTCCCTTGGAATCAGACCCTCGGTTCATGGATAGTTTCCTGACCATGAGAGCCATGGTAGAGGAAATTTATAGAGAATTTAAGAAAGGTAGAGAGGAAGATTCATCAAACTCCAAATGAAACAAAGGAGTAGAAGAATCTCTCCTCCATGACCACTCTAAAGGAAAAGGGAAAGAAGAAAAACTTCCCACACCTCCTAGTAGCCCTGAAAACAAAAAGAAGACATCTTTGATTAATTAGATGTTAAATTTGATTTGCCAATATATGATGGAGAGTTGAATGCAGAGAAGTTGGATAATTGGATTAGACAGATTGATGTGTATTGCAAGGTGCATAGCATTGATTCAGACAATAGATTCAATTAACCAGCCTATGCCTTGGAGGCACTGCCTTGGTATGGTGGGAAGGAAGGACACAAGCTGACATGAAGAAGCATGGTAAAATTATTTCTACCTGGAGTGAATTTGTTTCTAAAATTAAAAATCAATTCTATCCACTAGCCTATATGTAGAAAGCCATGATAAGCTGGAACACTCTTCGACAATTAAAAGGGCAAAGTGTACAAATTTACACCCAATAATTTAGGAAAAGAGCTTTGATTCTAGGAATTTCTTTAGACTCACTTGAAACTTTGCTGAAGTACATAGGTGGTCTACAAAACTACTTAAGACACACTATTCTCATGTTTAATCCCACTAGCATAGATGAGGTATCTATTCAAGCTACACATCTGGAGGCTAGAGGTAAGAATGTGAACCCCGAAGTTGGGGGATCATCAAAACCCACTGCAAGCGAGAATAAGGAGAAAAGAAAACAAAAATGGAAAGAGAGGAAGACAAATATTGTACAAAAGACCAAATCTTCATGCACTCATTGTAAGAAGGATGGGCATGATGATGAACACTGTTTGATTCTCCATCCGGAGCTAAAACCCAAGAAGTACGACGGAAAAAAGAAGAAGACTACTGCATCTATTCAAAAGGATTTGGGGTCAGACTCAGGATATGAAACAAAAATTGCAGCCACAGGTATAAAAGGTAAAAATTATGAAGCATCTACTAGTAATTATGCACAATCTACTGATAATGAAGAAAATGAGAGGAAAAGGCATGAGATTTTTCATATTAGAGTTGTTTCGAAGCATCAAAAGATTGATAATTTGTTTGATAGTGGCTCACAAGTAAATTTAATTTCTGCAGCAATTGTAAAGAAGTTGGGATTACTAACCACACCTCACAAAATGCCATATCCATTAGGTTGGTTATGTGATAAAGAACAACTATAAGTGACTAGACAATGTAAACTTAGGTTTTCTTTTGGGTCAACATTTGTAGATGAGGTTGAGTTAGATATAGTTTCTTTGGATATATGTGGAATTTTTTTAGGAAGTCCTTACTTGAATGATAGGAAAGCCATTTTCTATAGAGTTGAGAACATGTATCAACTCATTAAAGATGGAATAGAATAAATTGTAAGAGCTCATAAACTCAAGAACAATTATACTCTCATAAACTTAGGGCAGATGAAAAGAATTGTAAATTCATGCAAACAATTTTCACTAATGGTTATAAAGGAAAAGAAACCTAACAAAACCAATGTATTTGAGGGCTGTAATGCTAAATAGAGAGCTGATTTAGAAAAATTTGTTTTAGAATATGATATACTATTTCAAGAACCTAAAGGTTTGCCACCCAAAAAGGAAATAGTACATGATATTAATTTGTAGCAAGATACTCCATTGCCTAACATCAGAATGTACAGGTTGTCCGCTTTAGAGAATGCAGAAATCAAGAAGCAGGTATAGGAGTTGCTTGAGAAAGGATTCATAAGACCTAGCACATCGCCTTGTGGGTCTCCAATTGTCTTGGTGAGAAAGAAATATGGCTCATGGAGAACGTGCATTGCTTACCAAGCACTGAATAAGATAACGATAAAAAATCCTTATCCCCTTCCTCACATAGATGATCTATTAGATTAGTTGAAAGAAGCTATTTATTTTTCCAAATTGGACTTGCATAGTGGCTATCATCAGGTCAGAGTTGCAGAGCAAGATGCATGGAAGACTGCTTTCAAAAAAAGTAGGGATTGTATGAGTGGTTGGTTATGCCTTTTGGCTTAACTAATGCTCCTACTACTTTCATGAGAATAATGAATGATGTACTCATACCTTTTATTGATGATTTTTTCATTGTATAATTGGATGACATTCTTATATTTAGTAAAACATAGGAAGAACATTTAAAGCATGTCAACCAGACTCTAAATGTTTTGAAAAAAGAGAACCTTTATGTTAAGCTCTCAAAATGTGAATTTGGCAAAACATATTTGAAATATTTGGGTCATTTTGTAGCAGTGGTGAATTGAAGATAGATCCCTCTAAGGTCTCAGTCATTATAAACTGACCTAAACCCAAATCTTCTACTGAAGTTAGAAGCTTCCTAGGAGTAGCATAGTATTTAAGAAAGTTTATTTCTAACTTTTCCTTGACTGCAGCTCCCTTACATGCTTTAACAGGATTGAACAAGGTGTTTCAGTGGGGAGGCAAACAGAAAAAAGCCTTCGACACCTTAAAGGAAAAGATTAGTACAACACCAGTACTAGCACTACCTGATCTTCAAAGACCATTCAAGATTTAAACTGATGTCAGTGACTATGCCATGGGAGCAGTGTTGATGCAGCACAGTAAACCCATATGTTATCATTCTGAGACATTTAATTCTGTAGTAGTTAACTATCCCACATATGATAAAGAATTGTATGCATTAGTACAGAGTGTGAAAAAGTAGAAACATTATTTAATGGGCAAAGAGATAGTTATACATACTGATCACCAACCACTTAAATATTTGCACTCACAAACTAAGTTGCAGCAATCAAGACACTATAGGTGGATGGTTTTTCTATAGTAGTTTCATCTTGTCATCAGATACAAAAAGGGCATACACAATAAAGTTGCAGATATGTTGTCCAGACCAATCATAAATGCATCCACTATACTTAAGCATAATTCAGTATTGCATGAAAGCTACATTGAATGGTATGCTCAAGATATAGACTTTAAAGATGTATATGCAACTTTAAGTCATGGGAAACAAGTAGAAGAATTGGATTATCATGTTAAGGACCAACTCTTGTATCATTTGGGAAGTTATGCATTCCTCAAATAGAAAGAGTAAAGATAATTCGAAAAGCACACACTTCTCTAATATCAGGTCACTTTGGTGTAAGTAAAATAGTTGCACAGCTACAAAGATTTTTTTATTGGCAAAAAATACATGAGACAGTTTCTGGATATGTAAGAGGGTGTACCATGTGTGCTAAAAGCAAGCCCAACAATAGAAAACTAGGCTTATACATTCCATTACTAGTTCCTTCTCACCCCTGGGAAAGTATTTACGTGGACTTTGTTGGGGGACTGCCTAAATTTAGAAAGGGTCGTGACTATTTATATGTTATTGTGGATAGGTTCAGCAAAATGTGTATTTTAATACCTTGTAACAAATAGATTACAGCTGAACAAACTGTAAATTTTTTCCTTCAACATGTATGGGTTCATTTTGGATTAACCACTTCCATTATATCTGATCGAGATACCCGATTTGTTGGGAAATTTTGGTCGAGTTTGTGAGAATTGATGGACACCAAACTGAAGAAGAGCACAACTTTTCATCCATAAACAGATGGCCAAACAAAGGTAGTCAACAAGATAGTGATCCAGTTGCTCAGAGGCTATTGAAACAAGCATCCCAAGATTTGGGATGAACATTTATGTTATGTGCAACATGCTTACAACCGAGCTAAACATTCTTCTACACAAAGATCTCCTTTTGAGACCTATTTTGGTTTCACAACAAGAACTCCCTTGGATTTTGTCTTCAGTAAAGACATCGCAGTTGATGAACATAGTGATGTGGATAAGGCAACCAAGTCCATCCAAGATATTCACTAGGCAGTACAGGAACAGCTGGAAAAGAGCCAAGGCAAGTACAAGGCAAGCCATGATAAGCATCAGACTGAGCATAGTTTCCAAGTTGGTGATAAAGTCTAGTTGTATATCAGCAAAGATAGAATGCAAGGTGAAGGTAAGAAGTTGAAGCCAATAAGGTATGGACCTTTCAAGATACTTGAGAAAATTGGTGAGAATGCTTTTCGCCTTGATTTACTAGCTTACATGCACATCTACTCAGTTGTTAATGCACACAGCTTGAGACTATTTGAACCTTCATTGATTGAAGATCCCGAAGAGCAGAGTGAATTACATTCTATTGATGATCTGTTGCCTGAATACCTCAATGAATTACAGGAAGACACAGTTCTGGATAGGAAGGTGAGAACCACACACAGAGGGGATGTTGAGTACCTCTGGATTGGGCTCAAAGGTTAAAAACCAAGCAGTGCAAAATGGATAGAAATTGGAAAAGCAAGGAATTTATATCCTCACTTGATTGATGCTTAAAAACTAACTTTTGGTGGTCCAAAATATTTTTTAGTGGGAAGGTCGTGATCCGAATTGGATCCTAAAGAACTCTCTAAGTTTTCATAACTTTGTAAAATTCATGCCAAAGTTTCAAAGTCTTACAATGGTCGAGCTTATCAGAAATATCCTCGACAAGTGTAATTTGTGAGTAGCACCGAGAAATGAGGACCCTCGGTCAAGCATGAATACCGTTGGTCCATGGTAATGTGTGTTGCCACGAAACAAAAAAAAGGGAAGTCTTTTTGAAAACCGGGGGAGGTTTCTGATATGCGATTAGTGACAAGTCACTAATCGCATATCGTTGGGCAAACCCCTCAGAGAAGAAAAATCCCCAAGTGACCTAGACTCGAAAAGTCATAAAACTATACGGAATTCGCCAGTCCCATCAGAGGCGGGTCCCACACAAAAACCAGTAGGATATCGAAAGGCCTTCGAGCGTTAAGCGGTTTCGACTGAGTCCCGCCTGATGCCACACACTGGGTGCCACGCGTCCAGTGGAAGAGAGAGAAAACCGCTCACATCGGATAGGTAAACATCATGCTACTTACCCGCCTAATATGGACGAAGACCGTAGGATCTGGAGGCCCTAGATCGATGGCAAAAATGTGATCTGATGGATTACCAGATTCAACGGGGTAAATAGGCCAAGTTGTATAAGGTTTTGAAGTCCAGTATGAACGATGAGTTGGCAGAGGAATCATATTCATAGGCATTTTGGGAGTTAAATGGAAATAATGGCAGTTCAAACATTTACAAGAGAACTGACACTCAATTAGTTATGAAAGAGTAGGCCACCTCCCTGTAAGGCGTTACATAGTGATGATGACGTAGAACAGAGGAATTCAAATGGACAGAGGCAGGAGAACCAGAAAGCCGGGAAGTGGAAACGAGCAGTCAAAAAGCAGATTGGCTTTAAGCCACAAACTGGTAAAAACAAGGGGGAAGTAGTGAGAAAAGTGAGTTAAGAAAGCTAAGAGCAGATAACAGAGGGCAGAAGTTGAACTGACCTAAAAGCAGGATCGAGCCAGACAGAGCCAGAGAGAGTCAGAGAGTCTGTGTACCCTAGAGAAGGCTTGAGAGGTAGAAGCGAACTCCTCTGTACAGGATTTTCATGTATGAGTCTCAGGTTGGGCTCATACTACTATGACCAATAGAGGTTGAGTTTCAGTAAGGAGATTTTGTGTACTGTAGAGATTTGGGGGATCCAAGACTAGTCCTACTAATTTATATCTATTGAGTGAGACTCAAATTGAGCTCAATGTTGTAAAACTTTTCTTTGAAAACATAATAGAGAGGCCACCACTGAAGGTTGGACCAAGAGATGTAGCCCGAGAGTATTGGGTGAACTCCTTATTAAACTTGTCTTGTTTAGATGTTTTGTCTTTTATGTTTTCTCTAACTTCTTCAGTGCCTATGTATTTCGCAATCTTATCGATTCGTTGCATAAAGTAACATAGGCACATCCATGCACGTGAGTCTTTAATACCTTTGATTCTTTGTGCTAGATAAATTCCAAATCATTATTCCTAGGATAATTATTTATTTTAAATCCACAAAGAAAAAATAAAGTGGTTTAATTTTCAATATGAGAGGTTAGGGTTAGTCACCAACCGCATCAGAAGAGTCTAAGGATGGCCTAGTTGTAGACCCAAATTCTAGTGCAGTTGCAGATCCAAGTTCTAGCTTAGTTGCAAATTAGGATTCTAGTTTTGATTATGCTTGCACATGTGACCTGTGACTTCATAAGTGATGATACTCATACAAGTCATACATTGAGATATTAGTGGTAACGAGATTTGCAAATGTAGCTAGTGACTTTAGTAAGAGGTGACTGCCATACAAGTGGCAGATCACACTCGTGATTTACAAGGGCTCTAATTATCCACTCGAATCACGATTTGTGACTTAAGCTGAGAGCGAATAGAATACTTTTGATAAAAAATAATGGCATGTAAACTAATATCATGTTATGCAAATGAGCAATAAAAAAATGAAGTGTTTATCAAAAATTCAAATTGTGGGAATGCTCTTAGAAGGATTAGAGTGAAAACCAATGAGCCAAAACGCTTAGCCAGTGGAATGAGGGTCTAATTCAAGACATAAACCATTTTTGATTTTGTGGAAAATACATCATAGAAGGGAAATGTGTGAGGATTTTATAAAATGAATACAATTTTTGAGAGTCGAGTAGAGATTAGAGTGTTTATGTAAGAGTACATATCATATGATTAGGGAAGAGACTCAGCAGATGTATATCACAATTGGGCATAGAGAGGAATAGGAGAAAGTGTATAAGGGCATAAGTATTTGAGGGAAAAGGGTAGCTGAATTGATTGGTAGCCCTAATAATGAGGCAAAATGTAATGATAGAAAGAGATGTGTTACTTACCAAGATAAATCCTAGTCATTGTCTCTAGCTAGAGAGATGACTCGCTTGTCCAAGGCTGGTGTGCACAATGAAATTAGAAAGGGGAATTATCATTATATAACTAAGGTGCATGTGTGAGGAAGTCACAATGGAGAATCACAACTAGATTAAGTTGCATGCAATAAGTCTAGGTCATTGTTTTAGATTGTGATGAGGGGAATGACTAATTGCAAATCACATTTATAAGATACAATCAATAAGACACTAGGAATTGAATTTGTGACTTGTGAATTTGTAGGTATTCTTATAATCTTGTTCTTAAGTCAGAGTTCTAGAAGCTAGTGTATAGAACGTGAGACACTATATTTTCAATTTGAAACTTTTGGAGATTAGCTCTATAATCTTAGTCGTAAATTGAAACTCTAGAAGATAAATAGGGTATCACTACAAGTTGCGATTGCAACATGCAACTAGGAAAAAAGGGTCAAGTATTTCAAGGCTTATAGCTAATCCTACAAGAACGTGATGTAATTACAATCAAGTCAAAGGAGAGATTAAGTTTTAGGGATTAAAGGAAAAATTCTGAGAAAGTTTTAAGTAAGGGGGGACTCCAAATTTTGAAAGCACGAAAAATTTGGGGTTGTTACAATGGCTTCAATAGTTATGTACCACATTACGTACTTTGAGGGCTCCTCTAGGGCACCTCTTCCATATGTGTCCATAGTGATACTAATGTATATTGGACATAAATCCACCGTTTTTTAGAGGTTATTCTCTCTCGATCTCTTGCATGGATCCATTGTGTATGTCTTGTGGCCATGTACTAGCATTTAGTGGCATGGATCTACAATGTATGGTTGTTGTCCATGTTCAGTTTATTTGTATGCCAAGCATGGGTATGCCTGACTTGTAGATGATCATCTTATGATTGTGTTGTAGTGGCTACAACCACCCTCCAAAATTTTTCCTTAGCTTTTTTTTGGACCCTCCCTACAAACCATCCTTAGCAGCATGTCTTGCATTATCAAGTACATAGGCTTCAACTAAGTTTCAGTGGCATGCCAACCTGTGCATGTCAACTTGTTTGTTTCCCTCCCACATTCCAACGATCTATAATTAGGCTATTTGCTGGGTAAGACACTCCCCCAGAAAATTGCACAATTCTAGAAGGGAACCAACCTTCCCTCCAGAAATTGCGCAAATCAGCTGGGTAGCCTATTGAACTCCAAAATTGCACAGAACAGTCAAGCAGACCTCCTTCAGAAAGCTGCATAATCTGACCCAGCACTAGGCCTCAACCTAGAAATTACGTAATTCTGAGATGTAGTGACCTGTTCAGCCCAGAAATTGCATAATGCCTGTCAGGCAGCCAGCTCTACTCAGCCTAGAAATTGCACAAATTTTCCCACCAGGCTCACAAACTGATGCATGTGCCTTCAGGTTGACCGGTTCCTCCGGGACCGAGCAAAACTGATTTGCATGCATGGGATTTTTTTCCAGAAATAGTAAAAGCAAGCATGCAAAAGGCATCCCTAGATTTTAGGGAACTATTTTTAGCAGCTAGAGGTTACACGCATAGATCATTTTAGAAACCTCTCACCAAGTGTTCCTTTTACCTAGATTTCTGGCATGCACATCATAACCTTGATCTTATCAAAACTTATGAACCAGATGTTGTAGATCTCATTCCTCACATTAATATTATGGCTTTGACATCCCACATGACATCCAGGAGTCTTCAGCACTTTCAACTTAGTTGTTTCAGGGTAAGTCTTCTTCTCATGTCTTGCACCGTGTTTCTATCGCATTTTGGGTTTCACTTTGTGTAAATGTTGTATGCTTGATTTCACTGAGCATTTTCTGTCATTTTTAATGTATGTTAGCTTGTAGAAGCAACATTTTGGTTTTAATTTTCATCTCACTACCGTCGCATGCATGTTAGTGTTTTTTCACCGACGGTCGTTGTTGCAGTGACCCACTTCACACGCATGCATGCTTTCACATTTTATGAATCTTTCCTTTACTGTTTGCATGTATGATCATTCACTCTTGTTTACGCTCAGTTTCATCATGCATTCATACTTCTCATGTTTTCAGTCTCTCATCGATAGGTTTGGGTTACCATAGCCTGGACCTTGCCTTGCTTGGCTAGCATTGCACATTTATGGAAGTGAAGGCTCTACCTTCCGTCCAGAAATTGTGCAAGTATGGCACATCACTGGCCTCTAGGCTTGCATTGTACAATTCTGGGAGGCAGTGCCTTGTTAGCTCCTGAAACTGTGCAATGTAGTTTGCTAGGTTGCATGTCACTACTGACTGAAATTGCGTATTTCACAATTTCAGTCCTCAGCAGGCCGGGCTAGACTATGTATTGCTTATTTCTAGTAGTCAGCCAACCTCCCAACAACCCAGACTATGCCTTCCATAGTTTTGGCAGTCAGTCTCCCAGCCTCCCAGTGAAAATTATGCAATCTTCACAGATAGTCACACATGCATGTTGCATGTCAGCCCTCTAGTTTGCTTTTTTTTCAACGGACATATTTCTTTCCATGAGTGTTTCTATGTGTCTAGGTATCAAAGGTGTTCATCTGCCTCTCAGAAACATAGGTACAATGGCTTCCATGAGACGAGAATTGAAGACACCATTAAGAGCACAACTCAGGATGCAGTCGATCAAGTGTTTATTAACTTGCCTATTTATGAAGACATCAAGTTCTTCATGGACAAGTATATCAAGAGGAAATGGCAATGCCATCACAACGAGAAACACCATCATTAGCAACGAAAGGTATCACACTTAGGTGCGACAAATGAAAGAGGAAGGTTGTTGACAGCATAGAGGCGGAGCAAAGTTGCAAGTTAGAGCAAATCCACTTGTGATGAAAGCAACTTTGGAGACTGAGGCTATGAGGCAATGAACTGACAAGAGTATCATAGGAAGAACATGAATTGCACAAACAAGAGAATAATTTGCAGTAAGAACAGGTACATCAGAACGCGAAACATACACAGACTGATGAAATTGCTCCCATATAGGTTATAGACCCAGCCCAACAGTTGGCACAGAGCAGAGAGGGTGAGAAGCACCGTCGATCGCATGCAAGGGTATTCAGGAGCATGGATGTCATTTTGTGCATGCATGCGATCCCACCCATTGAAACACTCACTGAGGCGAAGACAAGAACCAAGTCGGACCAGAGATGAACATGTATTTTGATAGGTTGATGCGCGTAGTCACCAACACACATTTGGAGATCATCACAAACACTATGCATCAATATTTTTCTGGTCCAACTACACTCAAGATGATGATGCAAATGTTATCAAACGAGGTGGATGGAGGATCCATATCAATGTACCCGGATGCAACAAAGGCAAGAGTTTGCCTTTAGCAAGATGTCATCCTTGAGCGCATAGACACCATCATGGACGACCAAGCTTGGCATCAATTCGTCACCGTAGATCATCACAAGGATGTCAAACAGTTGGTCTTACCACAACTATCTAAGTGTTAATGATAGCTTGCATGGCTTTCCCTACCCTATTTTGTCTCACATGGGTACATGTGCAGATTGTATGTAACATCTTGTAAAGAGAAAGTCCAAGTGTCGATTGTTGAATGTAACCATCATGTAGTAGTTGAAGAGTCATTAGGGTAGGTGAAGAGTCACAAAGGGGAATGCCAAGGGTCACCCCCACCCTTTTCTATTTATAGAACCTCATAACTCATTGTAAGGGCTTTTGGTCAGTGATGAACCTCGAAGTGGGTAACTTATTCAGCTCATTTTCCCTAATTGTCCTTGTTCAATCCTTGTTCAATCCTCCACTTTTCATATATTATGCATTTTTTTAGTATGTTTATGTCATTTGAACGAATAAGGGTGGTCACTCTACCTAGGAGGCTAATACGTGGTTATTTCAGGTTTTTTTGGACAAATGTTGGAGCAAAACCGAGCAATCATGGGCTAGGTGACAACCAAGCTTGAAGTGAGGATTTGTAGGGGGATTGTCTCTGACATTAAATGGCCCTTCCTCGGGATCTCCACCCTCAACTCCGAGCTCACATGCCACCAAAATGGATCCTAAAGGCAGCCAAGCAGATTTTGGGAAAGGGACTGTCTACTAGCAGTTGGGACAGCCAAGTCCCTTGAATTTAGGAGGCCTTCTAGGCCCCTCGTGATGTATAAATAAGAAGGCCTCAGCCTTCATAGTTTACTTTTGAAACCATTACATTTTTTCACTATAGTGTTGTCACTTTCAACTCGTTTTCTTGTAGCCATTTTGGCATAACTTTCGATTGATGACTATTTTTTTATAATGATAATCAGTCCTATTTCGTATCAGCTCTGAGTTCTTTATAGGAGTTGTAGCTCTTAGGTTTAGGCCCAACCTAAGAGCCAAGGCCTCCTTTATGTATTGTTATTTTTCCTTTATGCATCGTTGTTTCTCCTTTATGCATTTGCAAAATTATTTCTGTTAGGCAGATTAAATTGTGTTGATTAACTAGCTCAATGTTTATGGTTAGAAAGGCTTCTGATGTTTAGATTAGATTGGTAGGATATCAATAGGGAAAAAAGCTCTAGAAAAAGGCCAATGAGCACCTTTGGTTTCACCTATCCCTCATAGGATCAGGGGCTGGGATCAAAGTAACCTTGTTGTCCCAAACAAAAACACTATTTTTGCTTTGCCATGCAATCACTACTGTACGGTTTTCGTTTGCAGAAGTTGGTTACATGTTCAAACATTTAAAATGTTTCATTGCATAGTTAATATATATGCTTCCCTTGCAAATAAAGATTTTTTTCATTCACTTTACTGTTAGCTAGATCATATTAGGTTGGTATAACTAGGACTTTGATTACTTGCAAGCCTTTATTGGTTCAGTTGGAAATACACAGTGCAGAGCACCTCTACCACTTCTTCATCCACCCAAACTTCATCAGAACCATCTGTTCCATCTCCTAACTGTGTTTCTTGTCTCATGTTTGTCATCTTGCCCACATAACCCTACCTTTTTGTGCAACCATTGTTTCAGCCTTCTTTGAGCAAATTCAACCATCTACACCTTCTCCCAACTCCATCCACTAGTCCCTGGGCCACTTCAGACCCATACGCTACCTCCATACCCATTCCTTCATCTTTCGCCACTCATCCATCCTCCAAAATCCCATTTCTAAACATCCTGTAGTAATTTCTGAACATCCTGTAGAAATTCCTGAACATCCTGCAAAACCCCTGTAGACTTCCTGTAGAAGCTCACGAATGAGGTTTCTTGATAGCCAAACTCTGTGAAACTCTCTGGAAGGGTGTTAGGGACCCCTTAGGCCCTCCATGAACCTTCCCAACCTCTTCCAAGCATTTATCCTCATTGATCCACCTCTGCATAGTCAAGAACAGTGAAAGCATGTGCATGATAAATCTGACGACTTATTCAAAAATACAAAAAGATGTTTTATTCAGATAGAGATAGTCTAGACACATGTATTTTACCTTCCTAGAAGTAATGGCATCTCTTTCAGTAGCTTGCATTCTCTTCTTTGCATCAGTAGGACTAGATGGTAGAATTAGGGTTTACTAGGGTTTGCGCTTTCCTTCAGTTTCTTAGTTTCTTTTTGCAAGAAAATTAGCTTCCTTCGACATTAGCTTCCATCCATTAGTTAACAAGCTTATTATCAAAGCTCATAGAAGTTGGATTGAGCCCCTAGTGGACTTGTGCCAACTGACCAAGTGACAGCTGTAGCAAGAGCTAGTACTTGTGCATACAGCACCGTCGCTTCCAAGTTTGTTACGAACTACTGGGTTGATAAAAGTAAAGAAGGGAGTCCCAGGAGTTGCAGCATTATTGCTGCAATACTGGAGCTCACCACTCTTTTTGGTGCCATTGTCGGGGAATCATCAGAGTATTGGTGATTGTTGCTTTTCTTCTATTTTCTCCTACAACCTTCTGTTAAGTAGTTTATTCCCTTTCAATTCTGCAATTTCATTTCTTCAAAAGTCGATTAGACATTTCCTTCTTTCATAGATTAGCATTTCAATTCCGCAATTTCAATTATGCAAGCGTAGTTTAGCATTTCAATTCCGCAATTTCAATTCTGCAAGCATATCTTAGCATTTCAATTCTGCAATTTTAATTCTACAAAATAGATTAGTCCTCTCCTGTTTCCAATTCCATTCCACATTTTCATTTCAACAAGATAGTTAGTTGCAGTTCAATTTATTTTAGTTTTGCAGGTACCAGCAAAAAAAGCAAAAGCAACCAAAAGTTTTTCCATTTCATGCCTCGTAGGAATAGATATAAAACTAGCAAATTCTTACCCAACACCCCCACCACATCACTGAGTCAACCTTCTCCCTTCTCTGGTAACAGCGAGCCAGAAGAACCTATAGGCGAACCTCTTGAGATATACGAATATCCTATAACAAAAGAATAGTTAGAGAACGCTCCATCTGAAGCCATGGCTAAAAACCGAAATGGTAGAAGAGAAGATGAGAGAATAGAAGGTGCCTTTCCCATCTGAGAGACCAATGGAGACATGAAAATGAAAAACATAAGTCCCTCAGCTTTACCTCACTTCCATGGATTGACTACTGAAGACCCTGATACCTTCCTATTTGAGTTTGTTGTCCTTTGTCGAACTTACGACTATGCTTGAGGACGAGCAAAAAGTTGGAAACTCTTTCCCTCTACCCTCAAGGATGCAGAATTACGCTGGTTCATGGGGTTACCTGGAAACAGTATCACCACTTGCGCTCAAATGCAACAAGCTTTCAACACCAAATACTGGGACTATTATAGGTCCAAGGAAACCAAGGGCGAAATCTTTCGGATGACCATGGGAAGTGATGAGTCTTTAGAAGATTATGAGGAAAGGTTCCAAATTAGTTATAAATGGGCCAGGTGCACACTTGACCCGGAATCTCTGAAGCTGGTTCTGCTCCGAGGAGTCCCTGAAGACCTTCTAGACACTCTTAACATGTTGGCTGGAGGGGACAGCTACCAACTACCTTATGAGGACATAAAGACCGTGTTTAGAAATAATTCTAGGGCAGCCTAGAAGAGAGGTAGGGGGAATCTGCTTTCAGCTAGTACCACCTTCTCCAAGCATGATTTTGCTAATCAGATGGAAGACCTCAAAAGTGAGATGAGATAGACTATTTCCATGCAACTTGATACCTTCTGAATTCAGCAAAAGAAAGAGGAAGCTGAGAGGGCTTTGGCCATTTTTTGTCCTAGATTCACGAGGAAGCACCCTAAGAATGAGTGTCCATTGCACTTAGTAGAGGTATGTTTCGTTTGTGAGGAAGACCACCCCACCAACCAGTTTCCTACCTTGCCTGGATTTAGAGCCATGTACCTAGGGACTCGGGCGGCTACTGAATCTCTCTACTTCCTCAACCAAAGGAGGCCACATGGGCCCAGACCTTACTAGCAGGGGATGCAAGGGACATCCCAAGCTTATTATAACCCCAACCAATCCGCTCATATACCTTCTTGGGGCCCCCCTGCTCATCCTTCCTAGTCCGCACCTCCTCTGTGGTCTTATCCATCTCCATACCATACTCAACCTACTTCTCATTCATTTCACTCACATGCCCAGCCACAACCTCAGTGGAATGCATCTCAACTAGGGTGGAAGCCTCAATACAACCTTCCTACCACCATGTTTCCTCCACCACTGGCTCAACCACAACCATTACCTCCTGCTCCTCCAAGACAACCCCAGATGCCTACTCAACTAAACCCAAACCCCAACAACAGACAGGCCCAACAGGTATATACTGGGGAGACAACATGCCCTACCTACACAGTGGAGATCCAGGAGATCAACCTGTGATCTGGGAAGGTCCTTTCGAAGCGCCAACCTCCTCCCTTAGAGGAGGAGGAAGAGAAACAGGAAAGTGAACCCAAAGCCATTCCACCCTTTCCTGAGTGACTAACAGTAACCACGCAACCCACCCCAGAGGAGACTAAGATTTTGGGAGAACTCAAGCAGTTGTGTGTGAAAATACCACTTCTCCAGGCCATAAAAGATGTACCGATATACAATAAATTGATTAAGGAGAAGTGTTTCAGGCACCCAAGCAGGCAAAAGGGAGATGCCTCAACTATCAATGTCATAGGACAATTGTCCGATCTTATGTTGGGGCAAGTAATCTATCCAAAGTATTTGGACCCTGGGAGTCCTGTAGTTGATGTTCACATCAATGGCACCATCATCCCCCACACCTTGATTGATCTAGGGGCTGCCATTAATGTGATGACTAGGGACACTATGCTTAAACTCAACCTTCAGAGTTCCTTAAGGAAGACCTCGACAGTACTGTAGTTCGCAGACCGCTCCACCGTCACTCCCGAAGGGATTGTGGAAGATGTCCTGGTCTCTGTTGACTCTTGGGAGTACCCTGCGGACTTCTTGGTCCTTCAGTCAAAGGAAAAACTCACTAGATACCCCCTCATTTTGGGAAGGCCTTGGCTAGCTACTGCGAATGCTTACATCAGCTGTCGAGCTGGAAGCATGACCATCAAGAATGGGCCTATGTCCAAACAGCTGGTCCTATACCCTCCTGCCCAACCTCTGCTAGAACATGACTTACCACTCTGGTTGGAAGAAGGAGATGTGGACGAGGTCTACTCTGCACCATTGTGCACAGTGGAGGCCACCAGGGGAGGTCCTCAAACCGAGGATGATTTGATTGAGAACTTAACCGAAAATCCTCCTCCCGGTGCACTGTCCTTAGAAGAGTTGGTGGAAGATACCCAAGCCAGTACTTTAGTGGACCTCTGTGTGACTGATCCAACCTCTCCCAAATTTAAGAATGTGGAGTTTGGCCCGGAAAGAACTTTAAAGATCAGCTCCTCTCTCTCTCCCTCTTAGGAAAAAGAGCTATGTAGCCTATTGAACCGCCATTTGGAGGCTTTTGCCTGGAGCTATAAGGAAATGAAAGGAGTCCATCCTTCGGTCTGTACCCATCATATTTACATTAGAGAGGATTGTAAGCTAGTCAGGCAGCCTCAGAGGAGAATGAATCCGGCCCTTAAGGACATCGTTAAAGAAGAATTGCAAAAATTGTTGGATGCAGGATTCATCTACCCCATCTCAGATAGTGAATGGGTTTCTCCTTTGGTGTTGGTACCCAAGAAAAATGGGAAGTGGAGAATCTGTGTAGATTACAGAGAACTGAACAAAGACACTAAGAAAGACCACCTTCCTTTGCCTTTCATAGTTCAAGTGTTGGATGGACTGGCAGGGAAGAATTTCTTCTCTTTCCTAGATGGGTTTAGCGGGTATAATCAGATCCAAATCAGCCTGGAGGACCAAGATAAGACCCCCTTCACTTGTCCATGGGGTACCTTTGCCTACCAAGTCCTTCCCTTTGGGCTATGCAATGCTCCTGCCACTTTCCAGAGAGCTGTATTGAGCATATTTGCCGAGCTGGTTCATGATTCAATGGAAATATATATGGATGACTTTACTCCTTATGGGTCTAACTTCCAAGAAGCCTTGTCCAACCTAGGAAAAGTTTTAAACAAGTGCATTGAGATGAACCTGTCCCTCAGTCCTGAAAAATGTGAATTCCTGATGACTGAAGGGACCGTGTTAGGTCATACCTTTTCTCGGCAAGGATTACAAGTGGATCCTAACAAAATTGCTATCATCAAAAAGGTTCCACCTCCTCAGAAGGTAAGAGATGTTCAGAGTTTCCTAGGCTTAGCAGGATATTATAGAAGATTCATTAAAGATTTCAGCAAGCTAGCCTCGCCATTGTTTGGCCTCTTAGGAAAAGATGTTGAGTTTAAATGGACTAATGACTGTCAAGGGGCTCTGAATGAGTTGAAAGATAAGTTAGTGTCCACCCCGATCTTGAGAGGCCCAAACTGGGCCCTACCTTTCCACATCCACACTGATGCCTCGAACAGAGCCATAGGAGCAGCCTTAGGACAAGTTGAGGAGAAACTTCGATATGCCATATACTTTGTCAGCAAAAACCTGTCCAAGGCAGAAATGAACTATACTGTAACTGAGAAAGAGTTCCTGGCCGTAGTCCATTCCCTAAACAAGTTCCGACACTACATCACTGGTTATCAAACATTTGTACATATTGATCATGCTGTGATTAGATATTTAATGAATAAGCTTGATGTAAATGCTCGTATCATTAGATGGTTACTTTTGTTGCAGCAATTTGATTTGACTATCGTCGACAAACCAGGTAAAGAAAATGTTGTTGCTGACTTCTTGTCTAGATTGGATTTGCCTGTAGGTGAAGAAGGAACAGTGGATGATCAAATGCCAGATGGACATTTGTTTGCTATCTCAATACTCTCTCCACGGTTTATTGATATAGCAAACTACTTGGTCTCAACACAGTTCTCTCCGCATCTATCCTCCAAGGAGAAGAGCAGAATTGTGAGGAAGAGTGCCCCATTCACTTCGATCAGGGGAAACCTATTCAAACTTGGCCCAGATCAGATCTTGAGGCGTTGTGTTAAGGAGGAGGAAGTCTTTGACATTCTCCTAACCTGTCATGATGGACCCTGTGGAGGCCACTTTGCAACAAAGAGGTCTGCCTTCAAAATTCTATAGGGAGGCTACTATTGGCCCACTCTTCATCAAGATGTCAGAAGATACATCAACCAGTGTGACCGATGTTAGAGGATGGGGAAACCAACTCGAAGGGATGAAATGCCTCTCCAACCTCAAGTGACCTTCGAGTCATTTGAGAAGTGGGGCATGGATTTTGTGGGTCCTATCAACCCTCCTTCAAAGCAAAGGTCTTACATTATTGTGTGCACCGACTACGTGACAAAGTGGGCAGAAAAAAAGGCAATCAAAGCAGCGACAGAAGAAAAGGTGGCTGAGTTTTTAAGATAAAATATCTTCTACAAGTTTGTCTACCCAAGAGAGTTAGTCACCAATCAAGGAAGCCAGTTAACCTTTAACTTAATTGAAGACTTTCTCGCTCATCACAAGATCAAGCATAGGGCTTCCGCCCCATATCATCCTCAAGGAAATGGGCAGGTGGAAGTCACTAATAGAGCATTGGAAGGGATTTTGACTAAGGTGGTGAGCAGCAGCAGAAAGGATTGGGCAAATCGCTTGGTTGAGGCCACTTGGGCCTACAACACCACTTGGAAGACCACAACCAGTTTCACACCTTATGAGCTGGTCTACAGGAAGAAAGCTCTGCTGTTAATAGAGTTCGAGTACAACACACTAAGGATGGTAGCTCAGCTGGACCGAGATCTCAGCCATGCTCAACGTGAAAGGTTATTGTAGCTGAATGGGTTAGATGAACACAGAATGCAGGCCCTCCTCCACTCAGAAGTAGTTCAACTTCAGAGGAATATATGGCATGACCGATACCTTAATGAAAAGCAATTCCAGCCGGGAGATTGGGCACTACTGTATGACTCCAGATACAAGGATTTCAAAGGGAAGCTGAGGACAAGATGGTTAGGACCATATATAGTGGAGAAATGCAATGACAATGGTTTATTCCTTATCAGGACCATTGATGAAGAAGCCATCCCCATGCTCGTCAATGGGCATCGACTGAAGATCTATAGGAAACCCCTTTCGAGTCAGGAGTTCATTGAAACTGTGGAAAAATCAGTGCTGGTAATAGAGCAAGGTTCTGCCTCTATTCTGGCCACACCTTGATCATAAAAAAAAAAGGGAATAACAAGATCCCTAGACGAAAACCTCTCTGAGGCACCCAGGGCAGACAGTGAGGGTGAAAACCTCAGGGAGGCACCCTTGTTGTCTCTCAGAAAATAAAGAATTTGAATAAAAAGATCCTTGGGTGCAAACCTCTCTAAGGCACCTAGGGCAGATAGTGGGGGTGAAAACATCATGGAGGCATCCCTGCTGTCTCTCTCTCTCTCTCTCTCAAAAAAAAAAAAAAAAAAAAGAGAAAAAAGAAAAAAGAAGAAAATAAATAGGTTTAATCTTTGAAGAACTATTGCAAGTTGCAGGAATACAGTGTAGAAAAGAAGGTCGCACAAAACGAGGATAGGGGTCCATACCAAGTTACCAGGCATCCTCACAAACACTCCCTCCATGACCACTCATTTTTTTCAGGATTTGGACACATTCTGGTCGAGATTCAACCTCCTATAGAAAGTTCTGCATTTCTACAAGAAACATCCTATAGAGCCTTTGGGCAGGCCATAATCGATTCTGGGGAGGGATTTAAATCTTGAAATCTGTTGATGAGGCATGGAGCCACCCCTTTCTTCCATACATCACCTGTTTCATCTCCTTCCACCGCCATTGCAACAATCTGGTTATGTATTCTTGCACAATCATACAAGAGTCTTGTTTCCTCAAATTATTTTTTTTTTCCCTCCAAGTGACAAATCAAGCATGCAGAGGCTCGCACACTCTACCTGTCAAAGCTCCATCAGGACCCTTCATCCGCGAATGCAACCTTGCTCGCTTCAGCATGCATCCCAGGAGGAGAAGCAGCTACAGGATGCCTTAGAGGAATCTTATAGCAGTTGATCTGTCTGGAGCACATACTATGGAGACACCAGCAGTTGAAATCAGAAGGAGCCGGCGCATGCAGCGTTTACAACCAGAGGGTCGGGTTCCGAAGTCTTGCATACAACATCAGCCAATGAAGAAAGGAGCTCCAGCACCTGTGCACGAAGCAGTAGTGAGCAAGCCATCATTCCACGTCCCAAAGCCTGTAGAAAACATCCACGGCCACACCGGTAAGTGTCTAACCTTATTCGTCAAATTGCATAGACTATACTTTGAAATTTGCATGACTGTGAAATGTGCGGATTGAACAAATTCGGTGGCCAGTCAACTGGCCATCCACAGCCAGTCGAATGGCCTCGCTGGATCTGAACGAGCCCGGTTATGCCAAAGAGATGGACAGTTGACACGTGGGAAGTGTCCAGTCAGGGAGAATCGACGGCTTGGCAGAAAAGGCGGCCAGAGACACGCCGAGGAATGATGGCCGTTACGTTGGCTAACAGATCGGCCTGGACAGCTCACCCCCGCGCCATGAATTGTGCAGTAATTCAAATTGCTCGACCGAATAACTCACGATGAACTGGTGTCATTTGCACTTGCAACCGTTTTGCAGCAGAGTATGCGTCCTCCTCCTCTGCAGTTTGTTAGCCCGAGCTTCTCGGCCCATTCCAAAGTCCTCCCACGTCCCAGACTTGTCCAAAAGCACTGTGACGTCCTCCAGAAGCCAGAAAAGCTTTCTACAGGAAGGAGCTCTACAGGAAACCCGGCATAGCAGAGAAACCTAGACTGTCTACGTCAAAATTGGAAATTCGAAGAGAGGTAGGCCCGAACACACCATTCCCATGCATGATATTTTGAAAGGTGGTGAATTCAACATGCTGGAGTAGGAAAATTAAAAGTAAGTCTGCCTGTGGTTCAAGAATAGTGGTTTGCCTGTGTAATACATGGAATTTTTCAGTGGGTTCTACGTCTAATTCTCCTTCACGGTTCCTGTTAGCAAATTCCTCCTATAGAAACGGTAAAAACCATTGTAAGGGTAACCCTGTGCGTAAAGAATGTGATTTTTATGTGGTTGGGGATAAACATTAAGCTCTACACTCTTTCTGTAAGAGCCTAATTCCCTTTTGACAGTCGAGTTTTGGGCAGCAATAGTGTTGTAACCAGGGAATTGATACAAAGTGACCTATAAACACCCGAGGGATACTGTCTTCAATGTTCTGGGGAGGAAACCATACATAGAATTCTCCTTCTGATCAAAGCACAAGCCAAAACAGAGCATTTTTCACCATGCCAGGAGGGTTTATCAGAAAGGAACCCTTGGATTCCAAGAAATTGCGAGAAACTCCTGAGGTGGCAGACCTATTTACCTGTGCAAATTGGACGACCTTCTGTGACAGAATTCAAGGTCACGATGATGATATAACAGAGGAGTTCCTAAGGTCCCTGCAGCCTAAATCAAAGACACTGACCACTGTAAATTTCAGAGGGTTGACCCTAAAGCTCACCACACAACTCCCTAGTCAAGTCACTGATCTGCCATTGGGGATACCCTGGGATAAAGAGGAAAGAAAATTGGGCCAAAAGGCCAAAAAGGAATTCTTCCTACCAGAGGAACAGTTTTCAGAGGATAAGAATGGGGTCCGAAGAGCCAGCCTACAGCCATTTTGGAGCAAGGTCAGCCTTCAGATTATGAAATATATTACCTGTGAGGGGCGGTTCAGTATTGTATACGGTTATCACTTCCAGTTGCTAACTGAGCTCAGGCATAAGATGGATTTACCCACAGAACAAAAGTTAAGCATCCCCTACTTCCTCCTACAATCATTGATTGAGTGTGGCACAAAACTGAAGGAAGGGACACCAGACCAGCTGGCCCGTCATGGGCTTATCAAGCTTCTAGTAGAAGATGCCCTTCATACCTATAGTGTTCCTCTCTCCTAGGAGATTTTTCGCAATATGTCCAAGGATGATGATATCTGAATTCTGGCCGAGGAACTCACTTCCTCCAGCAGTGAGGAGAAGGAGCACATCGAGGCAGAAGAGAAAGCCAAGGGTCAGGAAACCCCAGGCAGACCACCACAGCAAGGATAGGAAGAGAAACAAGGGAAAGGCCAAGCTGCTGAGGCCAAAACTATGGTTGGAAAAATGACACAGACACTAAGGGAGAAACGATTGCAAATCAGGGCAGAGAGGACTAAAAATGTCCAAGCAAGCAAGGGCACACCCAAGGCAGCCACAGCCAAACTAAAGGAGAAGGCACCCCCAACCAAGCAGGCCAAAACAGTGCAAACTGGTTCTCTAGGAAGCCAGAAGGCCGTTTCTACAGGAAGCCCGAAAACTGTTTCTACAGGAAGCCAGAAAATAGTCAGCATAGGACTTTCTACAGGAAGTCTAGAAAAAGGACAAGGGAAGGAAGAATCTCCTGAGATTCTAGCTAGGGAGGCAGCAGTTGTACTGGCCACGCTCAGCACATCTCCAAAGAAAAAAGAAAAGCGGAAAAGAGAGCCTTCCATGTATTTTAAGGCAAGAAGAAGCACGAGGATAAAAATTGGCAGACCAAAAGAGCAACAGTCCAAAGGGCCAATTACAATTGTAGACACCCCAGCCAAACAAAAGACATCCATCACATATGAGCGAGGAAGCCCGAAGACATCCACATTGGAAGAAAGGATGGAAAATTTGGACTCAGAGGCCTCTCTGCAGGATGCTAAGGCTGTTCTATAGGAAACACTAGCTAGGTTGAAGGAGACCGAAAAGATGGATGAAAAAGAAGCCAAATCATCACTAGAGGAAGAGAAGGCTGAAACCATTGTGGAACCAAGCCCCCAACCCAACCTGGGCTCCTACTATAACTTCTTAGAGGCCGGGAAGATCATTCCCCAAAAATTCACAGTGCCACTTTTCCTTGCACTAGAGGAAGAGAGAGTGAGGACCCACACTTGGATGAAGATTGCTAAATCCAAGGGTGTGGTAGATATAGGTCCTCTGGAGAAACAGCTCAAGGAGGCCTGAAAAGAATTGGCAAGGGTACGACATGTGGAGAGCTACCAGCAGGCCAAGCTACGAGAAGAAAATGAGCTACTTAGACAGCAGCTACCGTTGCAGGGATAGAAGAAGGAAGACAGGCCTCACATCTTGGGAGAGCAACAACAACAAGAGGAGGCCACAACAACCAAAGATACCACAGAAGAACAACAGAGAAAGGAAGGAATGTAGGCTGAAATTGGGACACTAAATCGACAACTACAGGAAAAAGAATTGCAAGCAAGCCTAGAGATACAGTGTCTGAAATAGCAGATACAAGAGAAGGAGACCCAACTGGCCTGCATGGAAAGTTGGGCAATGGAAGCTCTGCAGTGTAGGTATCTGGCCAAGTCCTATGCCCTATACCTCAAGGATCAGTGGCTGCAATTTCATATCAACACTTTGGCACAGAGAGGTATCACTCAATTCCAAAACCCCCAAGAATTCATGGCTTTATGTGACAACATTTCATCAGAGGACAAGGCCAAACTATCAGAATTCTACCTACATAATTTGGCCCTTCCCAACATGACCTTGTTGGACCCCAACACTGTAGTAGGGGACATGCAATTTATGGCCATGACCTCGTGGCTAAATCATGAAGAGAAGAGAGCAGTAGAGGTCAGAAATGTCATGGACCGGGAACTACAGGAACCACTATTGATTAGAGCAGAGCCAGGGGATCCCTCAACATTAATATCCGCCCACCAGCACTTGGTGAACGACTCTCAGACCCTGCTAGATTACATGGATCGTCAAGCTCAGGCCATAGCACATTTTGAGGACATTGAGCAACTGTTGGGGGACAACTGTGTTCATGCTTGCACCCGTAGGTGGAACACATTGTCCCACAGCCTAAAGATCAGAGAATACCACACCACAACTAGAATGAGGGAGGCCTTGGCACGAGTGCCTCTCTACAAAAAGTCCATGCAGAATCTTCAGGCCAACTAGATAGGCCTCAAGTTAAGTCCACCTTTGCTTTTGGGGCTGCTGGAAGGAGGCACAGAAGAGGAGGAGCATAGGCAGTGGGAAGAAGTGGAAAGGAAGGCCGGATTTCATGACAGTGAAGAAGATATCACCTCAGAAGCCTGGGATGTGAGGGACGCGATCAAGGAAATCAAGGATGAGGAGCTGGACTAGTTGCTCAGAGGATGAGCAACCCATTTAACAGGGGGGTCATGATGAGCCCTGAATTGGGTAACTTATTGGGCTCATTTTGCCTCATTTTCCTTGTTCAATCCTCCATTTTTCATAGATTATGTATGTTTTTTAGTATGTTTATGTTATTTGAACGGATAAGGGTGGTCGCTCTACCTAGGAGGCTAATACATGGTTATTTCAGGTTTTTTGGACAAATGTTGGAGCAAACCCAAGAAATTATGGGCCAGGTGACAGCCAAGCTTGAGGTGAGGATTCGTAGGGGGGTTGTCTCTGGCATTAAATGGCCCTTCCTCGAGATCTCCACCCTCAACTCCGAGCTCACAGGCCAACAAAATGAGTTCTAAAGGCAGCCAAACAGATTTTGGAAGAGTGATTGTTTACTAGTAGTTGGGATAGCTGAGTCCCTTGAATTTAAGAGGCCTGCTATGCCCCTCGTAATGTATAAATAAGAAGGCCTCAGCCTTCATAGTTTACTTTTGGAACTGTTGTATTTTTTTGCACTATAGTGATGTCATTTTTAGCTCGTTTTTCTTGTAGCCACTGTGGTATAACTTTCTGGTGATGACTATTTTTTGATAATGACAAGCAGTTCTATTTGGCATCAGCTCTGAGTTATTTATAGGAGTCGTAGCTCTTAGGGTTGGGCCCAACCTGAGAGACAAGGCCTCCTTTATGTATCATTATTTGTCCTTTATGTATTTGCAAAATCATTGCTGTTAGGTAGATTAAATTGTGTTGATTAACTAGGCCACTGTTGATGGTTAGAAATGCTTTTGATGTTCATATTAAGTTGGTAGGATATCAAGAGGGAAAAAGCTCCAGAAAAAGGGCCAACGAGCACCTTTGATTTCACCTCTCCCTCATAGGATTAGGGGCTAGGATCAGAGTGACCTTGCTGCCCCAAAAAAAAAGACACTATTTTTGCTTTGCCGTGCAATCACTATGATTTTTGTTTGCAGAAGTTGGTTACATGTTCAGATCTTTGAATGCTTCATTGCATAGCTAATATACATGGTTTCCTTGCAAATAAAGCTTTTTTTCATTCTCTTTACTGTTAGCTAGATCAGATTAGGTTGGCATAACTAGGTCTTTGATTTCTTGCAAGTCTTTGTTGGTTCAGCTGGAAATACAAATTGCAGAGCACTTGTACCACTTCTCCATCCATCCAAACTCCATCAGACCCATCTGCTCCATCCCCTAACTTGGTTTCTTGCCTCACATTTGCCATTTTTCCCACATAACCCTACCTTTTTGTGCAACATTGCTTTAGCCCTCTTTGAACAAATCCGGCCATCTACATCTTCTCTCAACTCCATCCACCAATCCCTGGACCACCTCAAACCCCTATCCTACCTCCATACCCACTCCTTCATCTTTCTTCACCCATCCATCCTCCAAAATCCCATTTCTGAACATCCTGTAGAAAATCACAGAACATCCTGTAGAAATTCCAGAACATCCTGTAGAACCCCTGCAGACTTCCTACAGAAGCTCACAAATGAGGTTTCTTGATAGCCAAACTCTATGAAACTCTCTGGAAGGGTGTTAGGGATCCCTTAGGCCCTCTCTGAACCTTCCCGACCTCTTCCAAGCACTTCCTCTCACCGATCCACCTCTGCACAGTCAAAAACAGTGAAAGCACCTGCATGATAATTCTGACAACTTATTCAAAAATACAAAAAGATGTTTCCTTTAGATATAAGTAGCTTAGACACATGTATTTTACCTTCCTATAAGTAATGGCATCTCTTTCAATAGCTTGCATCCTCTTTTTCACATCAATAGGACTCGCTGGTAAAATTAGGGTTTGCTAGGGTTTGCACCTTCTTTCAGCTTTTCAGTTTCTTCTCACAATCAGATTAGCTTCCTTCAAGTTAGCTTCCATCCATCAGTTAACAAGCTTCTTCTCAGAGCTCATAGAAGTTGGCTTGAGCCCCCAGTGGACTTGTGCCAACTGACCAAGTGAAAGCTGCGGCAAGAGCTAGTACTTGTGCATACAGCACCGTCACTTCCAAGTTTGTTATGAACTACCGGGTTGATAAAAGTAAAGAAGGGAGTCCCAGGGGTTGCAACATTATTGCTGCAATGCTGGAGCCCACCAACTCTGCCGAACAGAGTGCAACCGATCTTTGTTTCCTTCTATACTAAGAAACTATTGCTGACCCAATATTGAATATCCCTCCTGATGTGCTCTTCCTGTCAGATGGACTCCCTACCCAATCTGCATTGGTGAAGCCTTGAATCTTCCCTTCCTCTTTTCATTTGTACCCTAATCCATACTAAGTAGTTCTGGTGAGGTATCTCAACACATGCTTTTTTGCCTTCTGTTGTGGCCAGCAACAACCCCCCCTTGTTCATTTAAGTGTTGTCTAAAATACTAAATGAATGGGGACCCTTAGTTAAATTTTTAAGAAAAAGCAAGTTTTTCCTTTCTTCAAAATAAGGTTACCATCGTAAGCTTAGAAAGGTCTTTCGAATATTTTTAACCTATGTCTACGATAAGGTAAAAGTCTTTAAAAATGCTTTGCAAAAAAAGATAGGAAATGCCTCCATTTCTCTATAATATCGTTATGCGCAAGACCCTCGTGTTAAGCATAACATCGCATCGCAATGAAGTAATACTCATAACGAAAAACTTCAAGATTTACCGATCTTCGATAACACCGATAGCAAGATCGCATATCGCAGAAATGAATTGGCAAGATTTGGCAAACATTAAACTTCTGCGACTTGCGATGTTGTGACCTGCGATGTTGTGATCGCTGCAATGGTGTAATCTGCGATCTTGCGATTTGCGATGGTGGGATTTGCGATGGCACGATCTTCAATGTTACGTAAGAAAATCATGAATCACTTAATCACGAATCCTTCAGGCACGCCATTCAAAGAAAAGCCACTTACCATAATCTAACTCAAGATCATGCGCTTTTAATGATAGTAAATGAATTAGTTGTCAGTTATTAAACGAAATGAAGACGCGTGCTTTTATAAAGAATTACTTCACGTAAAGTGGCATATTTGATATATCTGTTGCATTTAAAACTCTCCCATCACCTTTCTTAATCAATCATTTCCACTTCACTCGTAATCTGCAGGAACGAAGAGCTAAGACGATTCAAAGCCAAACACAGGAGCAAATGGGAAAGAAACATAAAGCTCAAGGCTCCAAGGCAAAGGAAAAGACGAAGGAGATGGCGCCTTTGTACACAGACACTGCCTGCAACAGAGGCGCAGGAATTTCGACATGGAAAAGCATGTATAGGCTACTGGAGGAAGAAAATCCTAGAGTAATGAAGGTTGATACTGCCACGGGCTCACAATGCTCTTCTGAGGCATCCTTGGAGGAGCTAGCATGTTCATTTCTTCACCGAATAGCAGCTAGACCCAAGATTTTACCGTATACAGATATGATCAAGTGGATACTTGACAATGCAGAGTTGCACAACAGACAATTCAAGGTTCAAGGACATGGGCTCATAGGATCATTCGCTGCGCAAGACTTAAAGCTTATGTATCATCTTCCTGAACCTCAGACGACTTACAATTCACAATTTGTCAAGAAATTTGCGGCAGAGAACCCAAACCTGGCAGAGACCACTAAAGATTGGTCCAGGAAAGAGGAGCCACTCAAAAAGGACAAAAACGGTATGTACAGCACTGGTTCCCTCACCTCTCCATATTGTTTTGCTACAGCCATGCTTTGCATATTATTTGGGATGCTGGATATCAATAAATTTTCGTCTGAATGGCTACCACTAATAGACGCTGCCACAAACGCCGATATTATGAATTGGGCCAAGATATTTTCTGGTAATCTATAGACGGCTGTTATGAATTACTGGTCTAAAAGATCCTTGTCTCAAAGGGTCTATCCTCCTTTTTATCTGTCCGCATATGTTATGGATACGGAATTATTAGCTTGGCAGGATGAAGAGGAAGGGAAAAGAGCAAATGCACCCAGAATAAATGAGAATCATAAGGAATTGCTCTTTAACAAATGGGACGATCAAATCAGGCAGGCGGAACAAGCAGCGGAGACAGCGGCCACGCAGGCAAACATTCTTATCGACTGTGTAAATGAGAATTTACACAGGGCCAACTTAATCGAGGAGACCACCCCGGGGTACCTACCAAATAGACTACGACTGGAAGCAGAATGGAAGCAGAAAGTGTAGGAAAAGGGAAAAGCGATCCAGGCATTGAACAGGTTAAATTGGGAGTGTTACTGGGCATACTTGGTCAAGCCACACAATCAATGGATGACTGTGAAATGCATCATAAACGCAGCTGAAAAAGTAGTGCCAGCTCTCATAGATTATGTTTTCGCAGCACAGCTCAGCGCAGAAGTCGGCCAACCGACTCTTCTCAAGTCCATGATGAACACTTGCAGTTTTAAGGACCAAATTCAGAAGTAGCTTATTTTTAGAAGTTTGTTGTTTCTTTTTATTTAGATTGGAAAAAGGACGGTGATTGGAAAACCGTATCCTAAAATTTTGTAAAAACACTATTATTAGAATTAGGAAGTAGTATTTTAACCCTTTTCATGCATTTAGAGAAGGGTCCAGAGATTTGTCAAAAACTTATCCTCGGAAAATGCACTTCTACACCCTCAGAGGAGGTTTTGATGAATGGATGGATCGAGATTTATTTTTATTTGCATTTTGATATCTGCTACTGATGTTGCATTTTTGTACTCTTAGTAGATGTTAGAACAAGTAGAGATAGATCATTTTTGCTTGAGGTTTGTGAGTAGAATCAGTCATAAATGGTACTTTTATCTCTTGGCAATTTCTGCTTATATTCTTTAAGTGATTTATAGTTTTCAGTTGTTTATATGTTATTGCATGAATGTATGGGTTACCATTTGGCACTTCTGTACGGTGGAGTCATATTGTTTATGTCTGACATATGAATATCTTATTATGCGATATGCTATTCACAATTGTTTTGCCTAACTTCTTATGCAAAGTGGTTTATCTTGAATGATTTCTATCCTTATGATAGCTGTGTTATCACTCAGGTTGTCCCTAGGCTCCTTATAGGGATACGACCGAGGTAACCACAAACCAATCTTTGGATGGGAGGTTCTAGCCCACCTGCAATCAGAGAGGGCTCTCTCTTTATGATTCAACTTTTGTTGATGATTTCAGGCTAGCTTTCTGGCTTCAAGGGTGTTTTGTTTTTGATTGGATGAAAGGTAGGATTCTCAAACTAAGAGGCAAGGTAAGGTGTGATAAGTTTCGAACCATTGGGCATGGAGTCACGGATTGAGGCTTGCTATGGCGTTTTCTTGGTCACAAGGGGATTATGGAGCGGGATAGCCACACAGGATGCAATTATCAATCTACTGAAAGTACGTAATGAAACTCAGGGATGAAAGGCAAAGGAGAATTATTTCATCATGCTGAAAAAGAGGAGAAATGGATGAATGGGATCCAGGAGCAGTTAAGAATTCCTAAACATCTATTCATATGTGAAAGAAACAGCGTAAACAAGATCATTTAAGTATACATGCTCATAGCTATTTCTGAAGAAAACATCAAAAAATGCAGAAATTGAACTTAAGGTGTAGTGAAACAAATCTTAAGCTATTCTTTTTTCCTGCAATTTAGAACGTGGAACGGTGGTAAAAAACATAAAAGTTAACAGAGGGGAGAAACACTTATTGAATCATGTAGAAGCACAGGAATTCCATAATCATTCCTTAGCCAAGTGAAAACATCAAGTAGTTTCGCAATCCATGCTTTCAGCAATCTTTGATTATAGAAAATATGACAGTTACAGTGCGGGTCTCTGCTCGGAGAAAATGCTGGAAAGGAAACTAACCAACTGCTACCAACCAACCAACCCTTCACAACATTGTTCAGGGTGGTATTTATAAGCAAAATATCGGAAAGACATTCATTACAACTGACCTAAACAGGTCTGCTAAAAAACTCTTCAAAAATCTAAGTGTTGCTGGAATTAAATGCAAGTAAATCTTTTTGGCTGCGCCAGGGGAAGATGAATCAGAAAAGATGACAGTGTGGCCCTTGGAGGCTAGATGCGGTGCTGCTGGAATGATTATGCTTTGGGAGCTGTAGTTCTACTCTGGTGTGAGTTAAATGTGCAATAATTATGATTTGAGGGCTTCGAGTGGCTTCGCCCTCTTTCTTTGAATCTGCTGGGAGGTATTAAATGTTCTCCTGCTTCGGGCCGCTGCTCAAGATTTTCACTGATACTCTTTGTCGCTACATTGATGGCTTGCGCTGTCTACTAATACTCTTTGACACGCTTGATACCTGATGATTTGATCTGATACACTTTAAACTCTATCATTGATCTGTTGTTGTCTTTAAACCGGATCACTTTGGCACGATCGGGCGATTTTTGGGCTTTTTTCGGCGCACAATGGGCTAAGGAATCAAAATATTCCCCAAAGATTCCCCGAAATGGCCTATTTCCCGTAGCGATGCGCGATTAGCACTTCGCGCTGATCGCGCATCGAAAACTACCTCTATTTCTTGTTTTGGAGCTCCGAAGTGCGATTTCTCTTCCTGCGCGAAGTTTCAGCTTTCTGGCTGCTGACGTTGACTGTACGGCAGATGACGTCAGCTGTGGTGGGTCCCTGGTACATAATGACATGGCGAAGTGCTGATACTGAAGGTGATGCGATGAACTAGCTCCGATGCGATCGCGATATCGCATCGGCGGGGAACGAAGGGTGGTTGAGTTGGACATTTGGCGCTTGCAACCGACGACCGCCGATATCGCGATATCGCGTCGGGTGGTGACGGATGGGTTATAACTTGTATGGAGAGGAAACTGCAATCTGGCTTTTAAGGGTCTGCGGAGTGTTAAGGAAGTTGGCAAGGGGTTTGTTTTGGGCGGAAAGAGTAAGTAAGTGGGTGTGAAAGGTCGTTTCAGGTTTCGGAAGGGGTTCGATTACCTCAGAGGGATTTTATACTCTAGAAGGAGTCCATTGTATCTGGAAGATGGTTTGAAGGTTGAGGGTTCTTGCTAAGTTTCAGGTAAATTGAGCAATTCCCGGGGGTACTTATGGTTATTTTTCAACTAGGGGGAGGGATAATACATAGGGGAATATTTACTTAATATTAGTAGGGGGACGGGAAAAATAGGGAGCTAAATAATAATGTTAGTGGTTAATATGGAGATGGTAAGAAAGCGCTAAGTTCAGGAGACCTTAGACTGTTACGAGGGGGTAGAACCATTCTTTAGAGAAAGTATGGAACAGCTTTGAGTAAAGGAGGTCTTTACTCGAGTTACTGTTATGAAAATGACGAAACTTTAAGAGGTATCAAGCAGATCTTGACCTCTTTTGGGGAAGTTAGTTAATGATTGGGGAAAGCGGAGAAGGGGAGTTAGTTATACCTCTTTTGAGCTTCTCGCATATAACTGCCTGCTGATTGTGTCCTAAGTGAGATGACACCTGAAAATATGGAATTGATCAGCAATTAGGATTCAGCAACCTCAGAACTACCTACCCAGCCTACTTACCTAGCATTTTTTCTTCTTTTGATTTGGGTGCACTTAGACTTGCAAACCCATCATTCCATTTTTCTTTTGATGCTTTCCTATCTACATACTACCCTTATTTCTTCCAAGGGCCCTTATTAAGATGTTGGGCTCCTCTGCTTCTCTACCTATCTAAGAATCTGCCAAGATTAAGCTGTTTGGACAGATTTACATTCTCTATATTCTAAAACAGGAAATTTAAACCTAGGGAGACCAAGATTAAGCTGTTTTGACCTCCCTTTAACCGAAAAATTAGCGATACCGGGATAACTTTACAAAATTTGGAAGGCAATTGAATGAACTTGAAGTAGCCTTCTTCACTTGGAGACTGCTGAGAAAATATGGAGCATTGCAGCAAGCAAAGTACGACATATTTGGCCTGTAAACTGCCAATCATGAGATATGAATAACCTGTTGCAGCAGGAAGCTAACAGTGGCTCCACTCGGGGATGGCTTCTCCTTGAGAGAAGTCAAGAACAGCAGGTTAGAACGCCTTGGTCTTTATTAGTTGTTGTCTTCTGCAAAATTTGTTTTCTCCGGCTGCTTTATTCCTTCTACCTACCTACCCTAACCAGCACTTACTTTGCCATTAGGTGAAATCAAACAACCAGTGCAGCCATTTAAGCAACTGAGAAACAAGATGAACTTGCTGACTGATAGTTTCTGAATGCAAAAGCATCATTCGGGTATATGCCCTTATAACCAAAATTGTGGCGCATAACGGTTGTTGTTGAAGTATGTGGTCTTCACTGAGAAAGCATGCTATAGAACTTGGGTCAAGCAGAAGTTCCATGTAGTTTGCAATTGGATCAATAAAGTCATCGTGTGAGAGAACTTCTTCTGATTCTTCTTGGTCAGATGGAGCGGCTGCATCCTCGGTAGTAAGCCTGGCAGCCAACCCTTCTGTCTCTGTCCTGGCAGTGAAATCATACAGAGTTTGTAAATCAGCAGGTAGTAGCATCTCCTCCTGAATTGGGGACGGGAGACTTCGGCATGATTCTGGGTCTTCTTGGTCAGATGGAGTAGTTGCATCTTCGGTAATGAGCCTAGCAGCTAGTCCTTCTGTCTTTGCCTTGAAAATCGAATCATACAGAATCTGCAGGTCCTCAGGTAATAGTGTTTCCTCCTGAATTGGGGAAGGGAGACTTCGGCATGATTCCGGGTCTTCTGGGTCAGACGAAGTAGTTGCATCTTTGGTAATAAGCCTAGCAGCTAATCCTTCTATCTTTGCCTTGGAACCCAGATCATACTCAAACTGTAATTCAGGAGATAACACTATTTCCTTGTGGACTGGGGGAGGAAGATTTTGGTAAAACTCTTGAGGGTCACGGAAATTATAAGACTGTATCTGAGCTTCCAAGATTTCAATTTCATTCTCATATTTTTCAACAACTAACTCAAGGAAAAGTTTATTCCGGCTGCCTAGTATTTTTGACAATACTGCTCTGAAAAATTATTCATTAAGCTCAAACTCTGATAGAATTTCTCTGCATTCATCTAAAGCTTCATCAAATGGAAGTTCCTCCCAGGATTTGGTCATTCTCTCTTATTGTTAATACATGGAGCACTTATCTGTAACATTTGGTTCGTTCCTCAGTGGAGCCTTCGATTGAAATTGAGGTGGAGTCGCTAGGTGGATGCCTAGACTTTGAAGTGCCTGATCTTTGTCCACCATCAAAGATCAGAACTAAGCGTGACAAGCTCTAAAGAACAGGAGCACTTTCTCCAGTGGGGTTTAAAAATGAAAAAAGCGCTTGAATCCCCAATGGAGTACACAGGTACAGGTCGACCGAGGCTTTTACAAGTCAGTTTCTTCCTCTGTAGAGTTGCAGACTAGTTTCATAAATTTATCTGAGGAGGTCCCCAGCGGAGTCGCCATTATGTTATCACTCAGGTTGTCCCTAGTGCTCCTAAATAGGGA